>JALPQI010000656.1:0-233923 GCA_025490895.1 Thaumatotibia leucotreta | reverse complement strand
TATGAAAAATAAGGTCAAGATGCAGGTTAAAAATATGCATTTTGTAGTTTATTTTATTGTTATCAAACACAATTTTGTTTGGTTGATCTAACTTGAACAGTTCTCGAAATATGTCACTTTCAACGACACCCTGTATATTTTACATTATCTTGAATAACTCTGAAACAAAAGAAGATCTAGAGCTGATATTAAGCATGGAGTATTCTTAGGTCCTGCTAGTACACAACCTAAAATATTGACCTCATCCGTGGGGAAAGGCACCTCTTGTTCGGTAAGGCTGCTAAACCCTTTGATTGGTTTGTATAAACCTCTTGCATTTTCTTTAGTGTATTTTTTTCTGCAAGTCGCATGCAAACATATTTCGTCAACACTTCCGAAAAGGGAGGACAAACCGTCATTCCGTAAATTACTAAATTTAATCAATGTAGCAAGTCCTTTTTTTCGCACAGTCACCTTATCACTTTCACCTTCTACCAACAAATTGTTACATATCACACAATCCATTTTGCACTGTAATTATAATTATATAATTATCTCCGACCGGCGGCCATCGACAAAACACAACGCAGCGTTGTTGACAACTACCTATACCTCTCTCTTTCACGCACAGCGCACGGCATCGCCGCACACGTATCGTAGGCACATGCGCGGGAAGGCGGGATTTAAAAAATATTCGTTTTAAGATTATAGCTGTTAATGTCGATTGCTCGTAAAGCACTTAATATATTTCAAATATTTTATTTTTATTTTGCGTGTTAATAAATATATTATCTAAGAAATAGATCATCGTGGCTGTACGTTTTCATTGAAACGTCTTATAAGCAAAATAAAATAATAACAGTGAAAAAAAAATAGATGCAACTGTGTCACCGCGGTGAAAAGTTACTAAGACGTTTATATCTTTATTTTGGTCCAATGACCAAATTTTCGAATTGCGCAAGATTTTGTAAGTTATATTTTTTATCAAATAAGGAAAAAAAAATTAAGGTATAGTTTTTTTTGTATAAGCTTTACGAAAAAACTGGGGATTTTTTTTTCCTTAATTATAAATCATCTGAAACCATAGAATGAATGCATAATCTCGAGGGTAGAAATTATTGAACGTGCTGTTCCAATTATTGACCTTCAAGTCCTCGACTGGATGAGAAGCTCTCGCGCGGCACTGGGGATTATTGCATGGTGTGAATCTGTATACCCTAAATATTCATTAGAAAAAGCTTCTGAAACTGTAGGATTTAATGTGACTAAAAACTTTTCTTCCCCCGACTATTGATTTTTTCTATGGTAAGCCTTCCGTCGCTAAAGATCATATTCGCAAACATGATAATCGCAAAACAGGATAATCGCAAAATATGATAATCGCAAAACATGATAATCGCAAAAATGATATTTGCAAAACATCATGATAATGATAAGGCAAGGCAATGGTCCCACCAAAAGCAATTTAGCGAGTGATTGATTTTGTACTAACCCATAAAACGAAGTTTAAGAAGCTTATTAGCTGCCTACGAAGCTGGAGGTTCCGGGTTCGAATCCCGGCGAGGGCATTCTTTGTGTATTTATTTATCACAAATGTTTGTTCCTTGGTCGTGGCTGTCTATGTATTTAAGTATCTATATGTATCTATCTATTATACAGGGTTACTTTTTCACCAGTACAAAAAATCAACATACGTAATAGTAGTCCAAGTTACAGAATACTAGCATTTTTTGTTACTACCCCTTTAGAACAAAAAAACTAAAATACCGATGTTTGAACTTATCCGCAAACCTAGTAAGAAAATTGGACGCATTACGCATTATCAATGTACATAACTAGCAAAACACACGAACTGGCAACTGTTTGTTTACAACGTCATCGCACGTGGCATGGCGGCTTAGAAAAGCGGCAATGATAATCAACTTATGATTATGACTTGGCAAAAAAATCTTACTTGATCTCAAATCTTCCTTCATACTTGCACTAAGGACAGAAACTTTCTTCATTGAGGCGTATTTAAACACTTGAAATCAACTTTATGCACAAACAATGATTGGAATAAAAAAAACATACCTGATTAATGGAGTCCATTTTTCATACTAATTAATTAATTCACATACTTAAGCAAGTGTTCAAAATGTTGGCCGTGGTTATCTAAACACGCTCTTGCCCGTTTTTGAATGTTTCCTTCGATATTTCCCAACACAAGTCTGTAGTTCTCACTTTTAAGTTCATCAAATGCACTTATTATTAGATTTTTTAAGTCTTTTAAATTTTGGGCCTACCCTCACCCTACAAAAACAGTCACACGGGGTCAAATCTGTTGACCTGGCTGGCCATAGCTATAACACTGGCATTTTCCAGGCGGGGCACACTTTCTTCAGCGTATAGCCGCTGGGCTGCCACTGCGTTTTCCCCAATGAGAAAATAACTACGAACCATTTCGTACGAGCAATTTCCGACTGAAGGTAGTACGATGCGGCGCGTGCGCACATACCTACGTCAACCGTGACACTGGCCGTCCCTGACCTAGTCACCGAGATTGAGGTAACTGCTATGTTGCCAACTCGTGCGCAGGTCGCTCACCCCTTTCCGCCGCCCTCTGCGTCCCGCACCCCGTTGACGTCTTATCATTAGTAAGCCCATTATTTTGCATTTGCATGAAGGATAAATTAATAATAAATGAAAAAAAAAAATGACAATTTTATTTGATAAATGTAATCTATTATCGATACCAAATATGTGGGAAAATGTATTGTACCGGTGAATAAATAACCCTGTATATATCGTCGCTTGGTACCCACATCACAAGCCTTCATTGAGCTTACCGTGGGACTAGGTTGATTTGTGTAAGATGTCCCAAGATATTTATTTATATTGAGTCTTAAATTTAGAAGTATAGGCTCAATTATAGGAACATTGAAACAGTATACAGGGTGTTACACCACCCACCAGGGCTCGGATACCGGTTTTTGCTCCATACAAAAGAACGGGTCGAATTTCGTTCTTTTTTGTTCTTCGGTATATCAATTCTTTGTTAATGAAGTAATTTAAAAATACGACGTTGGTAATTTCATAACATTTTGAGTACGAAATATTTTAAATATTGGGCTATTTCTCGAAAAAAATCGGTTCCGAGCCTTGCCACCCACTGAAAACCTTGAACGGGGTGATTTAGTAGGCTATACTGAACAACTTTTACTATGGGGCCAATCACGAAATCCAAAAAAAAAAATGTTTTTCTCATGCATTTTGACGTATCGATAAGGACATTTTGTACGAAAAAGTCTACATTTTTCCGGAGATTTCAGAGTTAGCTCAGTAAAAGTTGTTCAGTGTAACCTACCAAATCACCCCCTTCAAGGTTTTTAGTGGATGGTGTAACACCCTGTATAAGTTTTATATCAGCGGTTAGACGATTGCCTGGCATCGGTCAGCAGAAAGTAGAACTTATTAAATGACGCCATAGAGTTAGCGTGTAATGTGAATTGTGTAGTGTTTTACAAGAACTGTCTCAGATAGAACTGATTACAAGGAGGATTAGAGCGTGAGCAGACAGAGAGCGGTCTAGAGTTCTGCATTCCGCGTTCAGAGTTCTGCCTTCTTTAGAATGTACCGAGACTATAGAAACTACGCACACAGCAGGCAGTCTTACCGCGCTTTGACCGCCGCGTTTATTAATATTCAGCTAAATGAAATAATATTATAGTCAGTACTGACAGGATCGCCGTCCGTGTTTTATTATAATACATATCCGATGCTAGCTCACTAAAACACCTTCAAATAATATATTTTGTATTTAGGGCCATTGAGATTAGCTGCGAACATACGGAATTGGCGATTTTATAAGATTTATACACTACTCTTCGGTTTTGCTATTTTGATATTCATTAATCTTTTGTCGACCGAAATCAGTTACAACGTCTATTCTTGGGTAAAGACTCATTCGCTCTAAAGGTGCATTCAGACCAAATAAGCATTCGCTATTCTATACCCCACTACAAAATCAACGAATCACGTTTTGTGTAGCGATTGAATTTCATAGAGTAGGGGGGTTAGAATAGCGAATGCTCGTTTGGTTTGAATGCATTTTCAAAATATCATCATCATCATGGCCTTAGCGTCTATGGCAGACGATTTATGGTGTAATATTCGAGAAGCAACTCTTCTGATGACTCAATAGACCGATGCGAGACCGACATAGTCTACCGCAGGACTGACAAGGAAAGTTTGCGGAAATGTACGCCGAAGCACCTTGGCGTCGCTTGTCAGCGAGTGCAGCAAACCATGTCTCATCACCAGACATAGGAATTCTGGTAGCATTTTTGAGCTGTCATAAGGACTTCTCGTTTATCGACTACCGATTATACATATGTATATCGATAAATACAGAATACAGTGTAAAATAATTATGATTACAAGTAAAAGTTAACAATAGACGGTCTTATCGCTCGTGAGCGATCTCGTTTAGATAACTTTTGAGTGGCTGAAAATGTTAAATAGAGATTTGCAACATGATATCATAAGGCTCAATAGCAATTCTCGTAGCAATTTCTTCCGAAAAATTTTTAATAGCCATAAGAAATCCACAAATATTAATAAGGATTAATAAAATATGTATTTTAATTTCTATTTATAATTTCCAAAAAGTTGGTATCCAAAGGTTATCTAAAAGAGATCGCTCATTAGCGATAAGACCTTTTGTTAACTTTTATTTGTAATCATAATTATTTAACATTGTATTCTGAATTTATCGATATACTTATGTATAATCGGTAGTCGATAAACGAGAAGTCCCTATGACAGCTCAAAAATGCTACCAGAATTCCGGAGTCTGCTCATCACAAATTTTGCGATCATTCAAAATATACTGTCATATATAATGTCTAATTTTCCCACAGCATCAAGCTGGGAGTGATGGAGGACCCTTCCAACCGGGCCCGCCTCGCCAAGCTACTCCGGTTCCACTCTTCCGCCTCCGACAACATGACCTTCCTCGCCGACTACGTGGCTCGCATGAAGAAGGGCCAGAACCACATCTACTACATCGCCGGAGCCAGTCGGGCCGAGGTGAGTCCACCGCTGGGCCCACTGTCGGCCTCCGACGACATGACCTTCCTCGCCGACTACGTGGCTCGCATGAAGAAGGGCCAGAACCACATCTACTACATCGCCGGAGCCAGTCGGGCCGAGGTGAGTCCACCGCTGGGCCCACTGTCGGCCTCCGACGACATGACCTTCCTCGCCGACTACGTGGCTCGCATGAAGAAGGGCCAGAACCACATCTACTACATCGCCGGAGCCAGTCGGGCCGAGGTGAGTCCACCGCTGGGCCCACTGTCGGCCTCCGACGACATGACCTTCCTCGCCGACTACGTGGCTCGCATGAAGAAGGGCCAGAACCACATCTACTACATCGCCGGAGCCAGTCGGGCTGAGGTGAGTCCACCGCTGGGCCCACTGTCGGCCTCCGACGACATGACCTTCCTCGCCGACTACGTGGCTCGCATGAAGAAGGGCCAGAACCACATCTACTACATCGCCGGAGCCAGTTGTGCCGAGGTGAGTCCACCGCTGGGCCCACTGTCGGCCTCCCACAACATGACCTTCCTCGCCGACTACGTGGCTCGCATGAAGAAGGGCCAGAACCACATCTACTACATCGCCGGAGCCAGCCGGGCCGAGGTGAGTCCACCGCTGGGCCCACTGTCGGCCTCCGACAACATGACCTTCCTCGCCGACTACGTGGCTCGCATGAAGAAGGGCCAGAACCACATCTACTACATCGCCGGGGCCAGTCGGGCTGAGGTGAGTCCACCGCTGGGCCCACTGTCGGCCTCCGACAACATGACCTTCCTCGCCGACTACGTGGCTCGCATGAAGAAGGGCCAGAACCACATCTACTACATCGCCGGGGCCAGTCGGGCTGAGGTGAGTCCACCGCTGGGCCCACTGTCGGCCTCCGACAACATGACCTTCCTCGCCGACTACGTGGCTCGCATGAAGAAGGGCCAGAACCACATCTACTACATCGCTGGAGCCAGTCGGGCTGAGGTGAGCTTCACCATGCCTTCCTTTTTAGATTTAAGAATAATAATGGCATGGTTCCTGGTTTGTAACTTCCCCATACAAAGTCAAAGGGGGTCGGCACTGAAGTATTAAAAAATAAAACTTTGAAAAATAAAATACATTGTTTAAAAACAATGTATTTTATTCGTTTTCGATATCATGTTTGTTTTCCCGCACTAGTTAGGAAATGTACTATTTTAGTACAGATGGTGCCTTTTTTAGGCTCTAGTGCGAGAAGTGTGTCATTTTACGTCAGGTCCAAAACTTCGGAGGGCCATCTGATTCTGTACTAAAAACGTCGTACGAGACACGTGCAAAAACGAAATTCGTAACTCGTGTCGATTTGAAACATCGCTACTCGTTTCGAATTTCATGTTTTTCGCACTTGTGTCGTAATGTACTATTTCAAAAAGTGCAGGTTCGATTCCTGGGCCGAGTAGACATAATTTTGAAAATGTATGAATGCAGTTTTCCTTTTTACTAAAATCGATCGCACGATTCCTAAGACAAGAATTCGCTATCTGTTATGGTTTCCAAAACCGCCTTACTGACCATATTGATCACCCTGTATAATAATATTTTAGGGAATTAAACACTTCATGTTCAAAATAAAGCTCTATAATCAAGGTTTTCACAAATAAGTCAGGATATTAGCATGGATTATTCAAAAGATACGAATTAGCAAACGTCCCGTGATCGCGTCGCTAGACAGAATGTCCAAGCGAGCGGCGTTAAAGTGACAGGACTTGACAGGAGCTGTCAGTCAAGTGCAATACAGATGTAGTGAGAAATGACTTGCCTTCGGAAACGTTCGTCAACGTCATGCTGTTTCAGTCTATCTCACTGAGACTGACAGTAATAGCTGTCATGCTACTTCAGTCAGACTCGGTGACACTGCCCGAAACAGCATGTGTTTACGAACGTTTCCGAAGGCAAGTAATTTCTCACTACACCTGTACACAGTTAAAACGTGATGAGACTGGACCCGACAATATAATAACTGTACCATATATGTGTCAGGTGGAGAAGTCCCCGTTCGCCGAGCGACTGGTGCGGTCCGGCCACGAGGTTCTATTCCTGACTGAGGCCGTCGACGAGTATTGCCTGGGGGCCTTACCAGAGTACGACGGCTTCAAGTTCCAGAACGTCGCCAAGGAGATCTTCGACGTCAACGAGAGTGAGTCTACACTAGGGTGTCCCCTATTTTACGAGTTTTAGATATTAATAACGCATACCCCCTAAATCGGTTTCTTTTACCTCAAAACACACTGAAAAAAAATTTCAGTTCATTTCTGTAACTGCAACCCGTGCCGACTTTCATGCCATTTTCCTATACAATGTATGAAAATGACCAAAATTTTTTTTCGTTTTTTTTTTATTTTTTTCTATGGCATTAAAATATACTACTGTCTTATAAATATTTTATCATAAAATTAACTTGATGAGAACAGAAAAACAATACATTATTATCAACTTACTGTCTGACAAATTTTTTTCATAGTAATTTGTATGGGAATTTCAGATGAAAGTCGGCACGGGTTCCCGTTACAGGAATGAGCTGATTTTTTTTCAGAGTGTTTTGGGGTTATAAAAGCCGATTTAGGGGGTATGCGTTATTCATTTCTAAAATTCGTAAAATAGGGGACACCCTAGTCTACACGTAGTGAGGTCACAGGTTCAGTTCCCGACGGAGGCCTTGCCCGAGTACGACGGCTTCAAGGTCCAGAACGTCGCCAAGGAGATCTTCGACGTGAACGAGAGTGAGTCTACACGTAGTGAGGTCACAGGTTCTGTTCCCGACGGAGGCCTTGCCGGAGTACGACGGCTTCAAGTTCCAGAACGTCGCCAAGGAGATCTTCGATGTCAACGAGAGTGAGTCTACACGTAGTGAGGTCACAGGTTCTGTTCCTGACGGAGGCCTTGCCCGAGTACGACGGCTTCAAGTTCCAGAACGTCGCCAAGGAGATCTTCGATGTCAATGAGAGTGAGTTTTTTTTTCTTTGATTATGTAAAATTTATTTTTTATTTGAAATGGGCATTCTCATGGTCACAGACTAGCCGAAGGCAGACGCGGCCTACGATACTTGTAGGAGCAAAAGGCAGGGTAAGGTTAGAATGCGGGCTATAAAATGCGGTTTGGCTGATTCGTGCCACGGTATTCGCCTTATTGCTCTTACAGCCCGTTTTTGTAGGAAGACACGCAGCCAGTCAGCCGCACGCCCCCACAACTCGAGTCCGTACTGGACAATGGATTGGACGCTAGCAAAGTAACACATGCGCACCGTGTGAAACGGAAGAGTTGCTACTAATCTATTCAGCAGGGCTCGGATACCGGTTTTTACTCCATACAAAAGAACGAAATCGAATTTCGTTCTTTTTTGTTCTTCGGTATATCAATTCTTTGTTAATGAAGTAATTTAAAAGATGACGTTGGTAATTTTATAACATTTTGAGTACTACATAAAGAATATAAAACATTTTAAATATTGGGCTATTTCGAGGTTTTAGAAAAAAACCGGTTCCGAGCCTTGCTATTCAGAACAAAACAGGCTTTTCCCATTTTAGCACACACGGTGTCAATATGGCGTTCCCACGTCAGGCTTTGGTCAATGGTAAAGCCCAGGAATGAAGTAGACTTTACTTATCTATCATCTATGCTACCACCTTCGAGGCTGATATGCAGGGGGCGGCGCTTACGTCCTGAATGTCCTGATAGATAGAAAAAAAAATGCATAAAATGGGTTTTAGTTAGATTCAGTATCAGCGGCCCTACCGCGAAAAACGAAATTCGTAAATTTCGAGGATTTGTATCTCTCACTCTAATGACGTCTTCGTTTGAGTGACAGAGAAAAATCCTCGAAATTTACAAATTTCGATTTTCGCGGTAGTAGGCCAGGCCATTATACTGGAACCATGTTAATAGTTGTACGGCTACCATTGAACTCAAGCTTATCTGTGTCGGTTGCGATAATAACTGCCGCAACATCATCCGCATACATAAATAACCTCACCGTCTGTAATAGTTCCTGGTAGGTCGTTTAGCAATAGAGAAAACGCCAGATTGGATAACGACGATCCCTGCGGTACACCAAATTGGGCGTCTATACCTTCCGAGCATAGAGATCTTTTTGCCCCATCACATGCTGCTTCCGGCATGTGATCCGAGGCTTTCCTATTTAACGGCCGAGGTGTGTATATTATTTTTCTCAAACTTGCTACGGAATGTTGATGTTACTTACTTTAAATTAAGCCCGGAAATACTATGTATCCGGTGTCATATGCTAAGATGATATGTAAAGAGATTTCATGTATTTATTTCACACCTAGGACTGCAAACAAACTGTCTTTTGTTTTGAAACGTCAAATTGTGACACTAGGTCTTGACATTCAGCCACAGAAAAAAAAAACCTAAGAACTAATGTCTATACCAACAGGTAAAAGGATACCTCAAACAGATTAAAAAAAAAGTTAGGCGCGAATGTTTTTTTTAAATGTTGTACGATACTGTAATATTGGTTTATTTATTTACAAATGAAATAGTATGGTTTGGCGAAATCAGTTCGTTTTATTTCATGGCAAGTTTGAGAAAAAGCACTATACAAATCTCGGCGAGAAACAGGGTTACAGGCCGCGTATTCCTATCTATCTAGATATATCTACTTGGCCTGTAACCCTTTGTTTCCCGTCCTCTATAGTAATGTACTATTTCTGCTCAACAGAGCCGGCAGGCGGCGACTTAGTTCAGCGCAAAGTGCTGTTTGCCGGCCGGAGGGCTGTCAATATTTTTAAAGTTAATTTAACTTATCAATCTCCACAGGCGAGCAACAAAAAGAGCGCTGGGAGTCCTACAAGACGCAATTCCAGCCTTTAACCAAATGGCTGGACCAACAACTCGGGCAGTTCATCACGCGTTCGCTCGTATCCAAGCGACTCGCTCGTTCGCCCGCCGCCCTCGTGGCCACCGTGTTCGGCTGGACCGGCAACATGGAGCGACTCGCGCTATCCAACGCGCACCAGAAGGTGAGACTGACAGATGGCTGCACCAGCTACTGGGCCAGGTCATCACGTGGCCACCGTGTTCGGCTGGACCGGCAACATGGAGCGACTCGCGCTATCCAACGCGCACCAGAAGGTGAGACTGACAGATGGCTGCACCAGCTACTGGGCCAGGTCATCACGTGGCCACCGTGTTCGGCTGGACCGGCAACATGGAGCGACTCGCGCTATCCAACGCGCACCAGAAGGTGAGACTGACAGATGGCTGCACCAGCTACTGGGCCAGGTCATCACGTGGCCACCGTGTTCGGCTGGACCGGCAACATGGAGCGACTCGCGCTATCCAACGCGCACCAGAAGGTGAGACTGACAGATGGCTGCACCAGCTACTGGGCCAGGTCATCACGTGGCCACCGTGTTCGGCTGGACCGGCAACATGGAGCGACTGACGCTATCCAACGCGCACCAGAAGGTGAGACTGACAGATGGCTGGACCAGCTACTGGGCCAGGTCATCACGTGGCCACCGTGTTCGGCTGGACCGGCAACATGGAGCGACTCGCGCTATCCAACGCGCACCAGAAGGTGAGACTGACAGATGGCTGGACCAGCTACTGGGCCAGGTCATCACGTGGCCACCGTGTTCGGCTGGACCGGCAACATGGAGCGACTCGCTATCCAACGCGCACCAGAAGGTGAGACTGACAGATGGCTGGACCAGCTACTGGGCCAGGTCATCACGTGGCCACCGTGTTCGGCTGGACCGGCAACATGGAGCGACTGACGCTATCCAACGCGCACCAGAAGGTGAGACTGACAGATGGCTGGACCAGCTACTGGGCCAGGTCATCACGTGGCCACCGTGTTCGGCTGGACCGGCAACATGGAGCGACTCGCTATCCAACGCGCACCAGAAGGTGAGACTGACAGATGGCTGGACCAGCTACTGGGCCAGGTCATCACGTGGCCACCGTGTTCGGCTGGACCGGCAACATGGAGCGACTCGCTATCCAACGCGCACCAGAAGGTGAGACTGACAGATGGCTGGACCAGCTACTGGGCCAGGTCATCACGTGGCCACCGTGTTCGGCTGGACCGGCAACATGGAGCGACTCGCTATCCAACGCGCACCAGAAGGTGAGACTGACAGATGGCTGGACCAGCTACTGGGCCAGGTCATCACGTGGCCACCGTGTTCGGCTGGACCGGCAACATGGAGCGACTGACGCTATCCAACGCGCACCAGAAGGTGAGACTGACAGATGGCTGGACCAGCTACTGGGCCAGGTCATCACGTGGCCACCGTGTTCGGCTGGACCGGCAACATGGAGCGACTCGCTATCCAACGCGCACCAGAAGGTGAGACTGACAGATGGCTGGACCAGCTACTGGGCCAGGTCATCACGTGGCCACCGTGTTCGGCTGGACCGGCAACATGGAGCGACTCGCTATCCAACGCGCACCAGAAGGTGAGACTGACAGATGGCTGGACCAGCTACTGGGCCAGGTCATCACGTGGCCACCGTGTTCGGCTGGACCGGCAACATGGAGCGACTCGCTATCCAACGCGCACCAGAAGGTGAGACTGACAGATGGCTGGACCAGCTACTGGGCCAGGTCATCACGTGGCCACCGTGTTCGGCTGGACCGGCAACATGGAGCGGCTCGCCTTGTCCAACGCGCACCAGAAGGTAATCGTCTGACAAAGAGAAACAATATATCAGCCGGAACATGACCACTACACAAGGAAACAGAAGACAATAGGGTTTAAGCCGTTCTCCATATCACCCTCTATATGGCAACATGGAGCGGCTGGCATTGTCCAACGCGCACCAAAAGGTGAGAGTCTAACAATGAAAAAAAAAAACAACATATTAGCCGGAACGCGTCCACTAGACAAGGCAATAGACGACAATTGGACGTAGTTTAGTGCAAAAGATCCAAACTCTATTTGTTACTGAAATAAATTACTCTTCCTTTTGCCATAAGATTTAAATTGAATTGACAGATTTTTGTGGACTGGACCCTTTTCCATAAACTATGTGCAATTATCACCTCGCTTTTCATGGCAAATCTAAGCCCATTTTGTTCGGCACACTCTGCAAAAGTTTTAAAAATGTATCTTATGACAAGTTTCCTAAGAAATGTCACCATTGTCTTTCTGTCTTATGAAAAAGTGTCAAGAAAAAGAAAAAGATGATGAGGATATTTCTTAAATAATTTTACAGGTGAGTCGCCAAAGTCCACTTCTGCGTGAAGTAGCCGTTGCGTCAAGCAAAATATGACCATAGATATGCAGAAAATGACCAGCTTCGATTTTTTGACTATGCTGAAAGCGACCACACCTTAATGTGTCAAAAAGCTTATGTCAGATTCACAAAAAGTTGTATTTGATCTTGAGTGATCTTCTGCAAACTATTTAATTGTCATATAGAAAATTAGGTGTAGGTAACATTAACTCTCTGTACATGTCTGTAAACTTTATTGAGAAATACCCATCAACGCTTAAGTAACCACAACACAACCCTGAATTGAGCTCACCATAGTCAATTCTGATGTCCCATGATATTTATTTTA
Organism: Thaumatotibia leucotreta; assembly: GCA_025490895.1. Lineage (NCBI taxonomy): Eukaryota > Metazoa > Arthropoda > Insecta > Lepidoptera > Tortricidae > Thaumatotibia > Thaumatotibia leucotreta. Next base: position 221,303 of record JALPQI010000656.1, on the reverse strand, counting down.
TTTCCAACTTGAATCTGACATTATCTTTGTTTTTTAGGCTGACGACGCCCAACGCAAGCACCACCTGTCCCAGAAGAAGATGATGGAGATCAACCCTCGTCACCCGCTGGTCCAGGAACTGCTGCGGAGAGTCAACGACGCGCCGGACGACCCTGTCACCAAGCTGGCCGCCATGTCGCTCTACCGCACTGCAGCCTTGAGGTGATGATAGTGACCACCCTCGTCACCAGGTCCAGGAACTGCTGCGGAGAGTCAACGACGCGCCGGACGACCCTGTCACCAAGCTGGCGGCCATGTCGCTCTACCGCACTGCAGCCTTGAGGTGATGATGGTGACCACCCTCGTCACCAGGTCCAGGAACTGCTGCGGAGAGTCAACGACGCGCCGGACGACCCTGTCACCAAGCTGGCGGCCATGTCGCTCTACCGCACTGCAGCCTTGAGGTGATGATGGTGACCACCCTCGTCACCAGGTCCAGGAACTGCTGCGGAGAGTCAACGACGCGCCGGACGACCCTGTCACCAAGCTGGCGGCCATGTCGCTCTACCGCACTGCAGCCTTGAGGTGATGATGGTGACCACCCTCGTCACCAGGTCCAGGAACTGCTGCGGAGAGTCAACGACGCGCCGGACGACCCTGTCACCAAGCTGGCCGCCATGTCGCTCTACCGCACTGCAGCCTTGAGGTGATGATGGTGACCGACCCTCGTCACCAGGTCCAGGAACTGCTGCGGAGAGTCAACGACGCGCCGGACGACCCTGTCACCAAGCTGGCGGCCATGTCGCTCTACCGCACTGCAGCCTTGAGGTGATGATGGTGACCGACCCTCGTCACCAGGTCCAGGAACTGCTGCGGAGAGTCAACGACGCGCCGGACGACCCTGTCACCAAGCTGGCGGCCATGTCGCTCTACCGCACTGCAGCCTTGAGGTGATGATGGTGACCGACCCTCGTCACCAGGTCCAGGAACTGCTGCGGAGAGTCAACGACGCGCCGGACGACCCTGTCACCAAGCTGGCGGCCATGTCGCTCTACCGCACTGCAGCCTTGAGGTGATGATGGTGACCGACCCTCGTCACCAGGTCCAGGAACTGCTGCGGAGAGTCAACGACGCGCCGGACGACCCTGTCACCAAGCTGGCGGCCATGTCGCTCTACCGCACTGCAGCCTTGAGGTGATGATGGTGACCACCCTCGTCACCAGGTCCAGGAACTGCTGCGGAGAGTCAACGACGCGCCGGACGACCCTGTCACCAAGCTGGCGGCCATGTCGCTCTACCGCACTGCAGCCTTGAGGTGATGATGGTGACCACCCTCGTCACCAGGTCCAGGAACTGCTGCGGAGAGTCAACGACGCGCCGGACGACCCTGTCACCAAGCTGGCCGCCATGTCGCTCTACCGCACTGCAGCCTTGAGGTGATGATGGTGACCACCCTCGTCACCAGGTCCAGGAACTGCTGCGGAGAGTCAACGACGCGCCGGACGACCCTGTCACCAAGCTGGCCGCCATGTCGCTCTACCGCACTGCAGCCTTGAGGTGATGATGGTGACCACCCTCGTCACCAGGTCCAGGAACTGCTGCGGAGAGTCAACGACGCGCCGGACGACCCTGTCACCAAGCTGGCCGCCATGTCGCTCTACCGCACTGCAGCCTTGAGGTGATGATGGTGACCACCCTCGTCACCAGGTCCAGGAACTGCTGCGGAGAGTCAACGACGCGCCGGACGACCCTGTCACCAAGCTGGCGGCCATGTCGCTCTACCGCACTGCAGCCTTGAGGTGATGATGGTGACCGACCCTCGTCACCAGGTCCAGGAACTGCTGCGGAGAGTCAACGACGCGCCGGACGACCCTGTCACCAAGCTGGCGGCCATGTCGCTCTACCGCACTGCAGCCTTGAGGTGATGATGGTGACCGACCCTCGTCACCAGGTCCAGGAACTGCTGCGGAGAGTCAACGACGCGCCGGACGACCCTGTCACCAAGCTGGCGGCCATGTCGCTCTACCGCACTGCAGCCTTGAGGTGATGATGGTGACCGACCCTCGTCACCAGGTCCAGGAACTGCTGCGGAGAGTCAACGACGCGCCGGACGACCCTGTCACCAAGCTGGCGGCCATGTCGCTCTACCGCACTGCAGCCTTGAGGTGATGATGGTGACCGACCCTCGTCACCAGGTCCAGGAACTGCTGCGGAGAGTCAACGACGCGCCGGACGACCCTGTCACCAAGCTGGCCGCCATGTCGCTCTACCGCACTGCAGCCTTGAGGTGATGATGGTGACCGACCCTCGTCACCAGGTCCAGGAACTGCTGCGGAGAGTCAACGACGCGCCGGACGACCCTGTCACCAAGCTGGCGGCCATGTCGCTCTACCGCACTGCAGCCTTGAGGTGATGATGGTGACCACCCTCGTCACCAGGTCCAGGAACTGCTGCGGAGAGTCAACGACGCGCCGGACGACCCTGTCACCAAGCTGGCGGCCATGTCGCTCTACCGCACTGCAGCCTTGAGGTGATGATGGTGACCACCCTCGTCACCAGGTCCAGGAACTGCTGCGGAGAGTCAACGACGCGCCGGACGACCCTGTCACCAAGCTGGCCGCCATGTCGCTCTACCGCACTGCAGCCTTGAGGTGATGATGGTGACCACCCTCGTCACCAGGTCCAGGAACTGCTGCGGAGAGTCAACGACGCGCCGGACGACCCTGTCACCAAGCTGGCGGCCATGTCGCTCTACCGCACTGCAGCCTTGAGGTGATGATGGTGACCACCCTCGTCACCAGCTGGTCCAGGAACTGCTGCGGAGACAGAAATATTTCGAACTAGTAACAGAGCTTTTGCTTTGTACGGTTCGAATTCGAAACATACTATGTTCATTATTCGGTTCATATTTCCGAACACTGTTTCAAATAGGCTTGGATTTAAGAGTTTAAGGGATTTTATAATTCTGCCAATCTTTCTGAACCTTCCAAAACCCATTTAGGGTCTATTCTGAGTCCCAAAACCTCACAGGCAATGGGAATGCACTTATTTTTTGGCCATTTTGTATTTGTGTCTATCTATTATAATATACTGTCAAGTAGCAGTCACAATACAAGCCTTAATTGAGTTCACCGTGCAACTAAATCTATTTCCGTAAGGTTGTCCCATGATATTTATTATTTACATGCGGCAAATTCAAAGCCAACTCTTCGCTTATACAATATTAGAAGCCGCTATGATCTACTGACAGCGGTAATAATAATATACTGTCAATTAGCAGTCACAATACAAGCCTTAATTGAGTTCACCGTGCAACTAAATCTATTTGCGTAAATTGTCCCATGATATTTATTATTTACAGGCGCCAAATTCAAATTTTCTATTGAAAGCCAACTCTTCGCGTCTACAATATTATAATTTCCCGCTATTTTCTACTGACAGCGATAATAAGACATTAATTCGAGGTCACTTCGTAGCATACACTCTTTTATTTGTAAAATTATTTTTCGTTGTTATATATTGTGGTTTTTTGTGTATGTTTCGAATAAAGCTATTTCTATTCTATTTCTAATTTGAGATTGTTCCTCAGGTCGGGCTTCATGCTGCAAGAAGGGCAAGCCATGGAGTTCGCCGAATCCGTCGAACAAATGCTCGCGCAATCTCTAGGCCTGCCCGCCGACTCCGCCGTCGATGACGACGACTTGCTCGACGCCGACGCCGACGCCGACGCCGACTCCGACGCCGACGCCGAGGAGGTGCCCGCCGAAGACCACGATGAACTGTAGGACTGTTGACGCAAGTTATAGACGCATTTATGAGTCACCGCAATAGGGATGATGACTGTAGTTAAAATAAATTATTTAACATTATGCACGACATAATACACGAAGAAATTATTACTAAGATGCAGAGTGCAGTAATTTTTGTACAGAACTTCTATTTAATAAATTGAAAAGAACTTAAAAAAGTAGGTCATTTGGCAGTACTCAAACGTGACGTCACTTTTGAGTATTTCATATATTATTCCATAGTGGTGATAGTTTTGACAGTTCGAAAAAAGATGCTGATTTGACTTGCCAGTCATCATGCCTATTTTACTAGTGAAATGTTACTATAGCCAAGGCTCTGATACCAGTTACGGTTATGAGCAAAACCTTTTTATTTCGGTTCATTCGTTAAACCGTTATATTTGAACCGGATTTTTAACCTAGATAAACCTGAATGCAAAAAATCTTATGCCGGGGTTTTTTGGATTTTGTCAGTCACTACAAAAAGCAAAAAAAAGCATGGGTGTTATAACACCTGGTAGGGTTAAATGGGTTAACATTATTATAAAGTTCATGTCAAATTAACCGGTTTAAAATATTAAAAGCGGTTCATTCCCGAGAACGCCAAGTTGTCAACTTCCGTCTTGTCAAATATACCGGTTTTTTAGGGGTAGAATTAAGTTATTAAAACATTCACGCTCTTTATGACAGTTCGGAGTATTACCGAAAACCGGTTCCAAGCCTTGACTGTAGAAAATTAAAGGGTAATTCCATGTAGGGTGACGCCACTAGCCAACAAGTGTTTATATTAAACGGTAATTCTCAAGTATCTAATTACCGTAACCGGTTTTTTTTCAATGGAATTTTTGTTCTAATATTCTAAAACAACACTTACGACATTAAAAAAAAATTACGTATTACTATTAATATGACACTTTCAGTGTCACAAAAGTGACACGGTAATTTGTTTTAGGCTTTACTTTCTGAGGATAACCGTAAAGAGTGTGTGGTATTACCCAAAAACCCCTAATTGTTGTTCATGATAATATCATAAGTCATGAACGTAGAACTCAACTAGAATGGAGCTTCCTACTAAATTAGTATGAGAGCGCCTTGTGGTGACACTGGTAACTTAATTGTGTTATATACTCCATCTTCGCAAAGCCGCCATCATAAATATGTTACCACGTTCTTATTACACAGAATTAAAGTGCACCGGGACATATTTTTGTGTACACCTTATTTTGTCTTTGACTGTACTGTAATGCCTTGGACAGTTGTTCCGATATTTATGAACACCGCGTTCGCTTTCATGTATATGATGGCGACTGCATATGAGATAATTTAGTTATATGTTCAAAAGCCTGGAGCTTCGTATAGAGAAATTTGGTAATATTGAGAATATTTTGACAATCTGAAGGTAAGCACTGTAAGCAGCTACCATAGTCTATAAACTAATCAGAGTTAACAAGCTCAATATATACCTTGGCCGATTAATATTGAAATTATTAGGCGTATTAGCGATTTATTGCCTATGTTAGGTCCCAGTTATACTTATGATTAGTCGGGTACACCAAATAATTTCAATCTTCCATGAAATTATTGTGATGAAAGTTTTTCTTGTCATCTAAATACACTGTGTACCATAATTTCATAAATAATTTTTGTTTAATGTTTTTATAAATCACAAGTTATTGAAATGCAATAGGTAGATTAATGAAGTAAAGGTATGTCACATGAAATTATGGTATTCGAAAGCAAAGACCGCTCGCCGCGTTGTAATTAAGATTTTATGTGTTTCTTATTATCTATTCTCGAGTGTCAGTAGGTATGCTAGGAAATCCTAATTTCGAAGATATGCATTTTTTTGTGAAACCCGAAGTCATACTGTGCCGCCTCGCTCTCTAGTTTTAAATGCACTTAACTTTTATGTAAATTTACAATTATAATAAGTTTATTTGAATTATAGATTACAGTGTCCATGAACAACATTTTCCATGTTTTCCGGTATTGTCGACGCGGCGGCGATAGAGATAAGTTGTGTGAGTGTGAGGGGAGATGTGTGAGCGAGCGGCCGCGCTTGTTCGGTCGAGCATGTTCGGTGGCTCGCGCGTGTGGAACGCATTTTTGTAACGGGAGACAGCGATAGCTGTAAATAAATTATATTTATTAAATGTGGTGTTTTATTTTTGTGTATAAAATGTATGTTCCTTTTGTAGAAGTCCCCTTCGTTCGTAGAGTTGGACGCAATTATGCAAAAGGGAACCAATTCACACGAATCTTGTCATTTTAAAGATTGACTTTGTTTCTTGTTATTTAAAGTGTTAATTAGAATGAAAAATTCGTGTGGATTGGTTCCCTTTTGCATAATTACGTCCAGTTTAATCGGAAAGTGAAACCACGCGAGATATATAGGCGTCCCTTAGTTAGGTAATCTGGGCTTTTTCCGCAAATCAACATCCATTGTGCCTTTTTTGCGAGGTAGACCTGGGCATCTCTTGCTCCTGAGTCATATAACAGGTTGAGTCGAGGGTTATTCGTGCGGGGGCTGAATTAGAACAAATGTTGCATAATCCAACGAGAAACCTTGTTTCAAGACTATAAGTTTAGTCCTATTTGACATGCCCGGTGATTCATGTATACGGCATCGTCATGTCAACTGGATATTACCGAAAATTCAAAATATAGAACGGGCCGAGAAAAATCATACATTTGCTTCAATGAAGGACTACTGCATTTTAATGCACTTATGAAATGCACGCTTGTTAGAGTCACGAACGCCATCGTGCGGAAGTGCCACGATTTTGTTGGTGCTATCTGTGAGCTCTCCATCCACTGCGTTAATTACCCGCACAGCACACCAAGCGATATCTCGTCATCGCGATAGATGGCGCTGTCTTCAGAGGTCACTACATTTCCATTTCTAATCGCTGCGACAGATGGCGTTGGCTAGCGTGAATAATAGTAGTTTATGTAACTGCCTAATAATTATGTATAGTTGCATACACTACTTTATCTACCCACATATCATAAGCTTCCATGATGCGTTCAGTAACCGCAAATTATGACCGGTATTGCAGGATTTTTCTTGGCCACTAAAAGTAATTATTAATAAAATAAAACAGAAAAGAAATGCGAAAATGCGGAAATTTATTTGGAACAATAATAATTATTTACAGTTTATTTAAAATTCCACAATTTATATCTTTTTTCCAACAAAACAAAGTAATGGCGGTATTGGCGGTAATGAAAAATTCTCTGTCAGCTGTCACAGTTTTTTTTTTTAATTCAGAGACAATCTAGAGTCAACCCTAACTATCATATCATTCGAAATCTTAAGCCCCATTTAGACGGTGCGAGTTTCTCGCCTCGATCATGCAATTATCGTAGCACGAGAAAAAATATCGTATCTTGTAAACTATTTGTACGATATCGCACGAGAAGAGGCGATAATTGCCTCGCCTGTGATGATTGGACATATCCGTCTAAACAATATCTGAATGCGAGAATAGTATTTCGAGTTCATGTACTAACTAACTAAAGCCGGAAACAATTACGCTGTTCCTCTTTGCCCTCCATGGTCTTCAACATCAGATCCACTCCACTCCACCAAAATTATGACTTCCACGAGAAAATGCTCAAGTTACATATGAAAAGCCTCAAATCGCAATGCACTATGCCGTTTAAGGAGTTTAAATTAGCCCAATTAGCATTAATCCCAAAATCAGACCTTGAAGTTATTTCATAAAAAGCTAATGATAAAAGTCTGAAATCAGATGAAAGATATGGAATTGGTCTTTTTTCTAAAAATATATCTATTTCAGATAAAAAAGGAATTAACAAAATCGGTTTAGTAATGACGGTAATAAACATTTTAAAAATATTTAAAATACATTCGCACGAAAAGAAAACTCTCCTTTTGAGATATTGAAGTAGTTTGTATAACAGTATGCTGGTAATGATAAGATAAGCAACTAATCACGTTTTAAGTTGACAGGTAAATCTCGTATGAAAATCGGTTCGCACCGATTCGTGCGATACTCGCTCGTTCGTGAAAAAATGTCATACGAGAACGTGTTTAGACGAGTCAAGAAATCGTAAGCAAATATCTCGCTAGAATCCAGCTCCCCGTGTAAACTATTTCGCCTGGCGATAATCTCCGTACGAGTATCGAACGACATAATCGTAGGCGAGTTTTTGTTTCTCGCATGAATGTAAACATTTTTATACGATTCTCGCCCGGCGATTATTGCGTACGATAATGTCATACGATTTCTCGCCCCAAAATGGGCGAGAAACTCGTACCCTGTAAATGGGGCTTTACTTAGGTACGTGCGACAATTGTCAATTTTGTTCGAAATTGACACTTAATTTCGAACTAAACGTCATCTCGAGTGATATTAGAATAGAGGCCTAAGCAAATTCCTTTGTTTTTCAAAGATATTCGAAATTTGAATGAAATAATATTATCGAAAACGATAATATTATTTAGTTATAATACCTAACACTTTCACAGATAAGAAATTTATTCTAACAAGTCAGTCTATTTTTATGGTGGTCATAATGTGCGGTTTTTGAACGCATCATGGACTGTTTAAGATATTTGGGTAGATAAAAACAATTAAAAATAATGTAGGTACATAATAGTCTGTCAAATCAAACCATCTTTGGCAGTAACAGCCAACAAACACAGTAGGAAGAAATTGCTATATGCATCTCTTTTTTTGAGTCAATAACATTAGGGCAAGAAAGAGACGGTAGGTAAGATTATTTTTGTCTGTGCCTCAAGCGAGGGGCCGCACATAGTGTGCCACTAAGAGGGATAGACATAGTCACAGACTACTAAGAAGATACTTGTGTGTGTGGCACTTAGACTTAGCATCTAATGCACACACACACAAAAAATAGTGGCACAGTGATAAGGACGGACGATTATCGTTCCTTTTCACTTCCACTAGTAAAAAGTTTCATAAGACCATCCCTTTCGTTCTTGCTATTATTATTACGTTGTCAAATCCATATCCATATTCTATATCCATGGCCTCAAGTGAGTAAAAAGTACAGTCGACGACAAAGATATCATTATGGTGTAAGTTCCAAAAATACATTCAGGTACACGACTTTATTGCCTTGACATTAAGGTCGCGTAAATATATTTTGGCACCTAAACCGTAATGATGTTTTATTAACTAGTGCGCAAAACGAACTTTGCGCACGCTTCGCGCGCGGTAATTTCTCTTTTTGACGCACTTGTTATGAAAAAAATCGTCCCTTACACGTGCAAAAACTTTTTTCCCGCACTAGTTAGGAAATGTACTATTTCCTAACCTTTGCAAAAAACGAACTTCCGCACGCTCCGCGCGTGGTTTTTTCTCTTTTTGACGCACTTGTTATGAAAAAATCGTCCCACTAGCTAGGAAATGTACTATTTTAGTAGGTACAGATGGTGCCTTTTTTAGGCGCTAGTGCGAGAAGTGGCTCATTTTAGGTCAGGTCCAAAACTTCGGAGGGACATCTGTACTAAAAAACGTCGTACGAGACACGTGCAAAAAGGAAATTCGTAACTCGTGTCGATTTAAAACACTCCCTTCGGTTGTGTTTTAAAATATCGCCACTAATTTCGAATTTCATGTTTTTCGCACTTGTGTCGTAATGTACTATTTTGATGTCAACTGCACATATGAAATTTATACATAAATAGGTTAGTTGAGCAATTCTTTTTATTTTTGCCACTAAAATGAAATATGAAATTTTAGGTAAATTTTATACTATTTCTACTCAGAATCACAAGCCGATTCCATTTCCGTCGAAAAAAAAGTGTACCATGATTTTTTTTCCTATTGTGTTACTATTTTCCATACACCTTCTATGGCGGTAACACAAGAGGATATTCGAAATATGTATGAAATTTTTGGGACAGTTTTTTTTTCGCCGAAAATGGAATCAGCTCGTGATTCTGAGCAGAAATAGTACATTGTGCATCAAGGGAGGTAAGTACGGAATTACTAACGAGAGTGTTAGAAGCCCGACGCCGTCAGGCGGAGGGCTTTTATGACTCGAGTTAGTATTCCGCTTACCGACCGTGATGCATACAATGTTTTTCATCACACTTGCCGACAAAAAATAAGTTTTAAGACAAAATATTATTAAATGACGTACTGACATTTCTATTACTCCCTAGGGAATTTCACTTTTCTATTACTCCCGCTACGCGCGCAAGCAATGGCGCGCTTAGACAGCAAGTGTGATGAAATAGTATAAAATTTACCCAAATTTTCATATTTCATTTTAGTGGCAAAAATAAAAAGAATTGCTCAGTTAGGTATAGGTACTTAGGTAGGCCATCCTATGCACTTTATCCCAAATTAAATGCAATGTTTCGAGGGGGGGCATTATTTTAAGTAAAGTGAAACTGTTACTTAAGTTACTTCACTTATACTTAGTATCACGAGAATGTTTTCCATTCCTTTTCCAAATCTTCCACCGCGCCGTTACGAAATGTAGAGAACAGGACATGGTACGTAATGTGATTTTTTAGTTAGGCACTTTTTCTCTCTCGTTCACTAAGGATGGATGGATTTGAGTCTGTTTTATGATTTATTTAAAAATAGGCATTATCTAATTATGAGTTTATGACAAATAGTTAGCCTACGATAGCTCTGGGTAGTCAGAGTTCTCTACTGATTTTTACATGATAATAATTTGCGCATAGTTCGTATTCCAGTAACTACCTACTTACAGAGTTTCGTAATACTTAAAGCTCGGAAATCTAGATAAATTCTGACTGTTTATTCGCAAGTTAAATTTTCTTTGAAGCTGCCGCGACACGGCGATAGGTGGCTGAGCAAAAAACACGTTTATTTTATAAGCTTTTTAATTTTACTCTCAACGAATGAAATCACAAATAAAAGACACTTGAATTAACTGATATTAAAGTGAGTTTTATTTGATTGTTAGAACCGATCATTAAGATTTAAACAACCGCTACGCTTCAAAGGGATTCAGTTGAGATCGATTTTATCGAGTGCGGCGCGCGTTTTACGACCGCAAGCGCTCGTTAAAGGCTCGTTTTATCGACACAGCCTCTGCGTATCGGCCGCGTCTCACCTGCCGGCACCTTCTTATCACCCACCACATCCTAGACCGGCCATGTCACCGGCATTTCAGGGCGATGTCAAAAGCATTCCTCCGGATCCGTCGTTAACTTATCCGATGGGATCTTTTGTATTTATCGCCGGGACAAGCCCGGTAGCCGCCTTAAATTCAACGATTTAATACCTCTCATAAAGTCCGGTGGCTACCAATAATTTTCTCTTATTGTCTCAATAAATTAGGTTAATTAGGGTGTAAAAAACCGTGTGGAATCTAATGCGCGGTGGGTGGCCGATGGCCGACCGGCCTAATTAGTGCAAGCCCTCGCATTAATAACACTAACATTGATAAGGATAACACAGGACACTATAAATTTGGATGCAAAAAATATAAGGGCGTTATCGTGCTGAGTTTTATAGCCAATTAACGACTTAATTTTAATTATTGTTCATGTTAAGTATATGATAACACAGCTCATAGCTTCCTATTTTATAACCTCGTAAATTATATTCTCTGTAATAAATAAGATATTAAATAATAATCAACAAAAAGGTACATAACACGAGTAGGTGTGTGCGCACACATGCCAGATGTGTGTCGATTGCAAAAAAACATAGATAGGTAAGGGATAAAAAATAATAATTTTTGCATTCGATCTATAGGTATAATACTTACCCCGACAACTAAAATAAATATTAGCTATGCGTACGGACGTATTATTAGGAGGTAAATTCCCATTAATCGCCACGGGTTGGCGACCGCAGTAGTGTGTCCGCTATAAATGTACCTACCTAATAAATGTGTGTCTAAAAAAAGGTGTGATTTATTTTTGTCTATCCGGGCGGGTCAAAAGTTTATCTTCCGTCTCTTAGGGTCGAAAGTAATTTTTATTGAAACAATCGTTTTTTACTTTCCTCAAAGTCGAAATGAAAAGTAGAGTGTTTATATCTCGGGTGAAACTGACCTATTTGTCCTTCCAAATTATGGGCGCTCGCTCTCACTATGTTTGAGTGCTAGAAAGATCTCGGGTGCAATGGGCCACTTTCGACCCTTGATTAACAATCTACTATTAAGTATGATTATATGTTTTTATTCTCATTAAAAGGAGCCGGAAAATATGAAAGAACATGTATAGACATATAGATAGCTTAAACATATATAATTACGCATCTAATTAAAATATATGTCCATAAAAAATACTTCTTATAAATATCACTAAAATATAAATGGACAGTTAAACATAAACGTACCTATATTTATATTATATTTAATTAAGTACCTACTACGCGCGGTATGTTTCGGCGAGCTTGTATATCTAAATGCCTTTAATATTAATCAAAAACAAAATTTCAGTTAAAATAATAAAACGGCGGTCATTTCAAACAAATAAATAAAATCCATACAATAATTAATGAGGCAGAACAGCGCGCGAAGCCACCAATCCCGACGTAGATACCACCAGCCGGCAGCGAACCACGGACCCGTCGTGTCACGGGCCACTGCGGTGGTATAGGTATTAAATAAACTAGTAGCTGCGATGAATTGTCTAGGAGGGTCATTCTCTGAAAGTTTTCCTGCGGTCTAATTGCCGTGTCCCATACAAAATGTATGAAAACGACCCTTTTCATTAGAGCCAAGCGCAGGCAAACTTTTACACCGCGGCCACGACATCGGTCTAAGGCGACCGGCTTAGCGGAAAATGTATGATGCTCCCTCTCGTACCCATATCGGCATCCCGCTCCAACTCATGGATTCGCTCGCCGCTGGTCGCCTTAGACCAATGTCGTGGCCGGGGCATTAGAGCAAGACCGAGGAAAGCGGTTTCATATAAGCCGATCCGAATAAATAAATATCTTGGGACATTTTACACAAATCAATCTAGTCCCTCAGTAAGCTCAATTATCTAAGGCTTGTAATGTGTAATGTGGGTACCAGGCGACAATATACATGATAGATGGATGCATATAAGAGAGCTATGACCAAGGAACAAATATTTGTGATAAATAAATACACAAATATAATGCCCTCGCCGAGATTCGAACCCGTATCGACTCTCCAGTTTCGTAGGCAGGATCACTACCAACTAGTTGGTGTAGTACCTGTCCCTCCTTTATTTAATCAAGTCGCTTTAACCAAGTGCTAACCCTGCTATGATATTCATATTTAGGTAGCAGCGTGGGTCATAGTAAGCGAGCCAAGAATCTTATGAGGAACTTACAAAGGTATGTTAATTATTTAAAACTTTAGGCACCTATATACCTTCTTCCTATACATTTTTGTAAGATTATAAGCTTCTCGCAGCTCAACTATTCGCAACAGTAAATATGTAAACGTGTCACCGATACGTGAAGTTATCTCTCTCGTAATGACTCAATGTCAGTGGCCCTTCCGCGTCACCTGCCCCGCCATGTGCGCCCGCGCAGCAATATTGGAATGTCAACAATGCGCCTATATTTCCCTGTCATGGCGGAATGTCGACTTCCGGTCGTCAGTTGAGAAACTCATTAGAGGGTGGTATTACTGTTAATGATTTAAATGTGCCGAATCCTGCGAGTTGAGTGTGAACAAAAGTGAAATAAAACAAGTCGCATGTCATACAAAATGGCCTTTCAAACGGTCCACAAATTCGCCGGGATTTGAACGCAGAACCTCCAGCTTCGTAGGCAGGGTCACTAGCTATTGAGGATGACATGAATATCACGATAGTACTTTAGTATACAGGGTGATTTTTTAATTACCGGCAAAATTTTAGAGGGTTAATTCTGACGTCATATTGATGAACTTTGACCGTGATGTAGGTATCTGGTGTTCCATACATTTCCGCCTATTATTAATATCTCAGGGTTTGTATGAACCATCCGATTTTTTTTCTCGAATTGGTTCCATAGATAGATAGGTAGCAGGTAAAAGTTCATCAATATGACTTCAGAATTAATCCCTTTGGCCGGTGAATAAAAATCGCTTTTACCTACCAGCCATTTTCAGCCACGTATTAGTGAGCGCTGCGCGGGCGCTGCGCTTGTGTCGGTGATCACGTGATCAGGCGCACGTCGCCGCCCGCCCCCCGCCCCGCGCCCCGCCCTCGGCTACCGAAGAGATCAAGGGTTGCCGATGGCGATCGATCTTCATTACCACCACAGACAAGACTGGCAAAAACATGTGTCCACCTTGTCACGAGCACTGTCACAGAAAAGGGAACCTGCAAAGTGTCATAAATAAAATAATCGTATACTTACCAACAGTGTAAAATGTAGTTCAATGTACCTAGGTAATGTTTTACGGATACAATAGAACTTTGATAAGCTGTGTGTGTAGAGATAAATCGATACCTAAGCTCTTTTTTTTCTCAATACGTGGTAGGGTACATTAGTAGTATGGTAAAAGTATAAGGTATAAGATACGTATAAGGTAGAGGTTCAGATAGGTGCTGCAATGGCGGTCAATTGGTGCACATCACTAAAAGATCCGTATGACGTCAGAGTACCTACGAAAAATGTTACACGCTTAGTTCTCATACCTACCTATAAATCGGCGAAAAAATACCATCTACTAGTTCTTCGATTATAATATATGTATACTGACACAACTTACCTAATTAAGATGAAAGTATCAGCCCTGCGAACTGCGAATGTCCTTCGAACACCGACAAAGGCCAAAGACAATAGGAACGTTCATCCGAAAAAGCGCAGTTTGGTGGTTCTCGCGACTACTGCCGGCATTGTACAAACGCCGACTCCGACTGACCATTCGTCAACTCTAACTCCGTTGATATAGAGTGCAAGAAGGGTCAGTGGAGTGTGACGTCGATAGTACCGGCGGAATGCCGACGGCAAAAACGGCGGTCGTGCGCTATGGGTTAGATCACGTTAGATGTGACCGTTGGAAATTGGAAAGTCAACTGAGATTACGTAATTAGGTAGGTAGGTATAGGTACATGGTACATAATAATTTTGCGTTATGATAATGGTGCCCCACATTAGATGTTATCTGAGATAACTTATCTCTGTTGTTGTTATGAAGCAAAGTGTAAAAAAACAATGTTACCTGCAGAATAGGTACTAAAATGTAAGGTCCGACCGAGACCAATATTTTAGTCTCGGCCGAGACCGAGACCGAGACCGAGACCGAGAATAAATTTGATTCTCGGCCGAGACCGAGACCGAGACCGAGACTTGGTAGAAAGGAAAAAAAAAACGTATAAATTACATAAAAAATCCCTAGCAAATACCTATAGTAAGTCCAACTAAATACAACAATTTTTTTATGGATATTTTCTTTTTCTGATTTTTTTTGTAGGTACCCCAAAAACCGGTACTCGAATTTTAGGTATTTTTATCGATAGTATGATAGGGGTCGCTTACTCTAAATTATTCCTTCCGTTCATTTTAAAGTGAAATTGAAGTCAGTTCATGTCAATATGACACCAATAAAATCGCAGTAAGTTCGCGAGATAGCGGCAAGCTCGCCAATTACAGCTCATTACCAATCTCGGCACGGCCATTTTTGGCCGAGAGCCGAGAGGGATATCTCTGCTCGATTTTTGGCCGAGATTGCCGAGACCGAGACCGAGACCGAGATCTCGGTCGGACCTTACAAACCGGTATTCGAATTTTAGGTAGGTATTTTTATCGATAGTATGATAGGGGTCGCTTACTCTAAATTATTCCTTCCGTTCATTTCAAAGTGAAATTGAAGTCAATTCATGTCAATATGAGACCAATAAAATCGCAGTAAGTTCGCGAGATGGCGTCAAGCTCAAGCTCGCCAATTACAGCTCATTACGAATCTCGGCCGCGGTCTCGGTCTCGGCATTCTCGGCCAAAAATCGAGCCGAGATATCCCTCTCGGCTCTCGGCCAAAAATGGCCGGGACTCTCGGCCGTGGCCGAGATTCGTAATGAGCTGTAGGTAATTGGCGAGCTTGAGCTTGACGCCATCTCGCGAACTTACTGCGATTTTATTGGTCTCATATTGACATGAACTGACTTCAATTTCACTTTAAAATGAACGGAAGGAATAATTTAGAATAAGCGACGCCTATCATACTATCGATAAAAATACCCAAAAATTCGAATACAGGTTCTTGGGGTACCTACATAAAAAAAAAAAAAAAAAAAAATGCTGTATTTTGTCTGACGGACTTACTCGTACTATAGGTATTTGCTAGGGTTTTTTTATGTAATGTTACGTTTTTTATACTTTATACCAAGTCTCGGTATCGGTCTCGGCCGAGAATCAAATTTATTCTCGGTCTCGGTCTCGGCCGAGACTAAAATATGGGTCTCGGTCGGACCTTAGTTATTTATAGGTACCTACGTACCTAGGATGTCAAATTTAATATGTAGGTACCTAATGTAAAACGATTTCTCTATGAGCTGTCGCAGTCTCATAGGTACTAAACGGACATTTTCTATATTTATATATATCATCAAAAACATCCTTGCTGTTTCTTTCAGAATTGTTCTGAAATGTTTATTCCCCAAATAGACGCGAAAAAACTTTTTGTATAGAACAAAAAGCTTCCGTGCATATAATTTTATTAAAATACGGGAAAATGTGTTACTAAGTAAACTTAATTGTTTCATAATAAGTGCCTAAATCGTGTCGTGTGACTCGTGTGTAAGTTAATAATAAAGATATTCAAATCCTTAATTACATTCGTATGAACTCCAGCTTCAACTTAACCGTACGAATTAACAAAGTTCCGCTCATTTACCGTCACAATACCATCTCCAAGAACGAGTGAAACTGTTCGACTGTCTAACAAGACTGTTTTAGAGACGCGGCGCCGAAGGGCGCATGTGTGAGAGGACCTGTATGGAGATACGACTGTGTCGAGTGAAAAGAGTAGCAATTGTGGCAAATTAGCGTGTAACGAGAGAAACCGCGGGAGTCATTGTGTGGATCTGAATATAAGGCCGTTGCCCACGACTTCTGCAGTGCTATGTAAATAATAATAATAATTGCATCGCTTCTGCAATTGTAAATTAAAGTAAATTTACTGTGAAACCAACCCCGAAATCACATAAAAACTGTCCCATACAAAATGTAAACAACTCACAAAAAATCCCACACTCACACTCTCAACGAGTAATTTTTTCACGATTTCGGGGTCCCATAGTAAAAGTTGTTCAACATTAGGTACTTATATGGGGCGGGGCGTCTGAAGTTTTCAGTGGTTGGTGAAAAATCCTATGCTTATCTCTGCATATGTAAAGATGAACATCTGGTGCAGGCGCAGATCCAGGGCTTCGTTGAGGGGGGGGGGGGGGGCACTGCCCTATGATGTGATCTTTATCTTATCTTATTGGTGGGGCACTTACGGATCTTATGTGCTATTGCCCCCTATTTCGCCTACCCCAGGGATTGTTCTATCAACTCAATATGTTTGAGGATGGATCCTAGCGGTAGCGTTTTGACCTCCTTCGGTTCCAGATAGCCGGTTCCGAAGTCTTTCATCCTTTGTCTGGCGAGGGCATGACATTCGCACATCAAGTGTTTGATTGTCTTCTCTTCTTCGCCACACATTCTACAGTCTATGCTGTCAGAAAGACCCATTTTGGCCAAAAGAGTTTTGACCCCAAAGTGCCCCGTAACACGTTGGACGCCACGCGGCTCACCGGTGAGCCTTCACGATATTTCCGTTGAGGCCATGGTGAAATCGAGTAATGGGCTATTTTCTCAAAAATGAGATTTTGGTCATTTTGGATGCAGAATATTATATTTAGCAAAATAGATTAGGAGATACTAGCTTAAACGTCATAAAAACTCGAGTTTCATTAAAAGGCTCACCGGTGAGCCGCGTGGCCTAAACGGAAGGAATTGTGAAGTTCCTTCGGCGGGGGCCGCGGGGTCACGCCGCGGCTCACCCGCCCGCACACCCTGCATTTGCCTGCGCATTCGCAAGTCTCGCAACTATCAGTACGGCTGGTATCCGGGCATTTTCACATCTAGGGACACCCAATTAGCTTAACTCTCACAAAAAAGTTATCGTCGATGTCAGTTTTGTAACGACAATTAAGCTTTTTTCACTTCTAGGCTAGGGTTGTCACTAGGTCTACATACAACACTCACAACATCCAATGGCTTTAAAATGGATGTTTCACCACGCTTACATTTGTAAATCACGGGATTCCACGCGGACGAGATTCCTTGCCCCTCATTTTGATTAAAATTCCGATGTTTCTTAATTTCAATAGCTTCACATACTTTTCGGCTATGATGTATACGCTCGGTTGAGAGGACTTTCGGGTTAAGGAGCTCAAGTGGTTAGGTCCAGACTCCAACAAATGCTCGGCCACAGCAGACTTATTCGTTTGACGCTTTTTAACAGCCGTGATATGTTCCTTGACCCTTTCCGCTATGGTGCGTTTAGTTTCCCCAATATAGGAACTACCACAGCTACAATCGATCTTATAAACGCCCGGTGTGTGATAAGGTAAAACATCCTTAGGCGACCTTTGATACCCTGCCACCTTTGATAACGGCATATAAACGGTTGGTATGGAATACTTATTCGAAAGTGTACCTATTTTGTCCGTTACACCCCTGTCATAAGGCAAAAATGCTGGTCGCCTCACAACATCTGAATGTTTCTTCCTCGATATTCGTCTGGGTTGCCGTCTGTTGATTATGTAGCCATTTCTCTTCAGAATCTCCTGAACGTGCGATAACTCAATTTCCAGAAATTCAGGGTCACAAAGGTCATGTGCTCTGTTCTTTAGATAATTAACCACAGACTGAAGCTGCCGGTGAGACAGAGCGTTCAAATACCTGCCCGTGTGTGTGGGCTTCCTATAGACAGTGTGCGCCAAAGAACCATCATCTTGACCTATCACCTTCACGTCCAGAAAAGGCAAACTACGCTCCGATTCTAATTCATATGTGAATTTGACTTTAGTATGAATGGAATTGAGATACTGGAGTAATTGCTCAACTTCATGCTTGCCACCTCTCATAACGCAGAAGACATCATCGACATACCGCTTCCATAATTTCACTTCCATGGTTGCAGATCTATGCTGGCCTCAAAATGCTCCATCCAGTTATTTGCTAAAACCGGTGCCACAGGGCTACCCATAGCAACTCCGTCGACGTCGATCTGGAGATAATGCCCCCTGCCTCGATCTAAAAAGTAGCTTCCTTCTAAACAATTCCGGAGCCAAACCATGACAGAATTCACTATCTATCATGATTTTGTACTTTTGTTAGTTTTGATAAGAATTATAATTATAATAAATACCTTTAAGTTCACTATGCCAATTGTGATAAAATGTTTTACGAAAAGCTCAAGAATACAAGCTTTTTTAAACTTTAGTGCCATCTTGATAGCGAGTAAGTCGACGACGTTACCTATTTTTAAACAACTAAAAGTTGTATTATATGCTTAAAATTAGGTAAATAAATAAATCTAAACATTAAAAACTAATTTAGTTTATTTTTTTACCAAACTCGATATTTAAAATCTTTATTTGCAAGTCTTCAACTATATTTTACCTATGACGAGTTAGCCAACCCTAACTAAGTTCACAAAATGACGAAAAAATCATAAGTCCTTTACAGTACAAAAGAACCAAGGCAATTTGTATCTTCTCTAGGGCCACACGGCTCACCCTGCATACGTTTTTGGATGGAATAAGTGAACGCTGGCCTGTAAAACAGGTTTGAAATGAAGGCTCGCGATGGCTCACCGGTGACCCCCGTGGCCCCAATGGTTCAACATGGTTAGGCTCACCGGTGACCCCTGTGGCTCCAATGGAAAGACTACATTTTTGGCGTGGCGTTCAACGTGGTAAACACCCTCGTTATGAGTTTGAGTTGTCTTTTGCTATATTTCCAAAGCTTTTTGCTCCAGCCCGAGTCTACTTCGTGCATAAAGAGCTTTGAATGCCTGATCCCCGTCAGATTGGTCCACTCTTCCTGGTGCTTCCATCTAACTCGCTCTTTCATGGCTTTTTTTATGGTTCCTTGTGAGAGTCCCACAAATGGTTTTGGACCTACAAAGTTGTTTGTAGAACCCCCTCTTGCAAGCTCATCTGCATTTTCATTGCCAAAGAAGCCATCGCGCCCTGGGATCCATACCAGTTGCACCTTGTTTCGCCTTCCAAGTTCGTTCAGAGCTTGGATGCCGTTGAATACTAGTCTAGAGTCCACTTTAGGTGCCGTAAGGGCCTTAAGTGCTGCCTGACTGTCGCTTATTATATAGATATTCATACCTTGAGTCTGTCTATCTATAATCTCCTGTGCACAGGCAATTATCGCGTAGGTTTCGGCTTGGAATACAGTCGCATAGTTGCCCATACTTACACTACCACGGTAGTCTTTTGCATAAATGCCTGCGCCCGTACCGGATCCAGTTTGGTATTGGTATGATATGATAGTAACGCGTGATTACAAAAAAATGAGAATCATATTCCCTAGACCTCAAAATTAAACTAGTCACATAAATGACATAGTTTGTTCATGAACTTGTAGCGATATCTCAGAGGTTCTTAAAATTAGCTTTCTTAATTTTTTAAAGTATTTCCGTTTTTGACGAAATTGAGTTGAAAGAATAAACTGTAAAAAATGTCTTGGACATATTTAAATTTCAAACTTAAACATAGAAGAAACCTAAGTAAATAGGGAAATTTCATTAATAAAAGTGCTAGCTTATCCTCTCCTTATAGAATCCTTACATCCCTGGCAACAGCTTACAGAAATGGTAACAGCAAATCAGCAAACATAATGACCAAGGAAAGACTAAACAAACAGAATTGTAATTTTAATCATTATGATTCCACCAGCCCACGAGTTGCCATAAAAAAAATAAGTTTTTACATGGCTCCCATGCTTGTTGATGTTTTAAAAACATTGGTTTAGAATGTAGCAAGACGAAAAGAAAACCAGAATACTTTGATCCAGTGGCGTAGCGTGCCTGGTCGGGGCCCCGTATAAAAATTTTTTGGAGGCCCTTATATGGAGGTAATATAAATTAGAAAGTTTTTATTCTTTTTCCTTACACGCTTTGGGGGCCCCCGTGGCCCGGGGGCCCCGTATAATTGATACGGCAGATACGGCAGTAGCTACTAGAGGTGTGCGCCGATGGCCAAACTATCGGCGGCGGCCGCCGGTCTGAAAATGGCCGGCGGCGGCGGCGTAATCGGCGTGATCGGCGTAATGAAAGAGACAAGTTAAAATTTTAAAAAGAACGGGTTTATTCAAAATTTCTAAACATAAACATGTTCACACATTTCATGTTTTTCTACGGCTTTCCTATAAAAATAGTTCGACATGGTTGCTGCGTAACATTATGCATGCGTTCCGGGTCCACTCAAAATCGCTGACTGACTCCTCGCGCTTATGGTGCTGGGCTGCCACCTGCTCGGCGTACGGACGTCCCGCACCCCACAGCCCCCGCACCTTGCACTCTTGCGCCGTTGACAATGAGTTTATCATGCCTGTATCGCACACGTTTTTTATTGTTATCTTGTTTCAACTTTGACCCAGGTCGTATGTCTGAAAACTACGACCAAGACCACCGGAGGATGGGCAGCAGCATCCCTAAAGTGCGACGGAGACACTGCGATCGCCAACCCGCATGCCAAGCGTGGCGATTATGGCAACTACCCCCATGAGAGTACAAAAAGGGGCTGCGGCCCTGAGGTTCCGGCGACCCCCGGTGCCCTGGTTATGGTAGCGGCCAGGGTGCTAGCGGGGTCAGGGTCAGGGGTGCTAAGAATTTCCGGCAAAGATCCGGCTACCACCACCGACGACCCCTGGCCCTGGCAACGTACAACACACGTACACTGCGGGCCAACGAAAAGTTAGTGGAACTGGAGAAAGGATTGAGCAAGTTGCGTTGGGACATTGTGGGATTGTCAGAAGTCCGAAGAGAGGGCGAGGATACGACAATCTTAAAGTCCGGCAATTTGCTCTATTTCCGGGAGGGCGACCAACAGTCCCAGGGAGGTGTCGGATTCATCGTCCACAAGTCCCTCGTAAACAACGTGGTGAAGATCGAGAGTATGTCGGCTAGGGTGGCGTACCTTATACTCTAGAGTATCTGGGAGATACTCGCTGAAGGTGATACAGGTGTACGCGCCGACTTCGACACACTCCGACGACGAGGTGGAGGCAATGTATGATGATATCTCAAAAGCCATGCATAGCTCCAGAACCTACTCCACCGTAGTTATGGGGGACTTCAACGCGAAACTAGGCCAGAGAGATGGTGATGAGCTGAGGGTGGGGCAATTTGGGGTTGGACGTCGGAACCACCGGGGCCATCTGCTGGCTGGTTTATTAGAGAAGGAGGGACTCTACATGATGGACTCCTACTTTAAGAAACGCGAGTACAGAAAATGGACTTGAATGAGTCCCGACGGTGCAACTAAAAACTAGATCGACTTCATCATGTCGACGAAGAGACATATATTCAACGACGTTTCTGTGATCAGTGCGGTTAAAACCGGAAGCGATCACCGCCTGGTAAGAGGCACGTTGAATATATGTCCTAAGCTAGACCGATCGCGACTGATGAAGTCTACGCTGCATCCTGCACTCTATCTCCAAAACCCCGAGAGCTTTCAGCTGGAACTCCAAACCCGTTTCGATAGCCTAGGCGATGATGTGGACGTATTCAACGACGGGTTTGTGGAAGCTGTCCATAGCGCTGGGTCTAAGTTTTTTAAGGCCCAACGGACAAATAAGACCAGGAACCCCTCAGACTCCACTCAGAAACTAATGGAAAAAAGGAGTGAACTGGTTCTACAATCCTCAGTTGATGCTACTTTATACCGGCAGCTCAACAGACAGATCTTTAAGTCCCTCACACGCGATATGCGCCAATTCCGTACCAAGTGTATAGAAGAAGCCATCGAGCGGAACAAGGGCTCTAAAGTTTTTGCAAGGGATCTGTCTGTTGGGCAAAGCCAGCTCGCCAAATTAAAGACTGAGGATGGTAGAATCGTCACATCCAAATCTGAGCTGCTGAGTGAGATAAAGGGTTTTTATGGACAGCTGTACACGTCAACTAGCAAACCCGAAGTTGATCTAGCGGAAGACCTCAGAACTAGACTGACCCGACAATATACAGAAGACATCCCGGTCATCAGCCTGTGCGAGATTAGAATGGCTCTTGAACAGCTCAAAAATAACAAGGCTCCTGGGGAGGACGGAATTCAAGCTGAGCTTCTGAAGGTGGTAACGGCTCTTCAGAAGTTGTTCAATTCCGTCTTACTGGAAGGGAGAACGCCAAAGGCATGGAACAGAGGTGTGGTGGTACGGTTCTTCAAAAAAGGTGTCAACGCTTTATTGAAGAACTACCGAGCCATGTCTATAGGCTGTTTTCAAGAGTCATTACGAATCATCTTGCACGCAGGCTTGATGACTTCCAGCCTTCCGAACAAGCCGGTTTCCGAAGAGGCTTTAGTACCGTAGACCACATCCATACGCTTCGTCAGGTTATACAGAAGATCGAAGAATATAAACTGCCTCTCTGTTTAGCGTTTGTGGACTACGAGAAAGCCTTCGATTTGATCGAAACCTGGGCAGTACTACAGTCTCTCCAACGGTGCCAAGTCGACTACCGCTATATCGAAGTGTTGAAGTGTTTGTACGATAGCGCCACAATGTGAGTCCAACTCCAAGACCAGAGCCTGAAGCCTATTCTGCTGCGGCGGGGAGTTAGGCAAGGAGATGTCATCTCCCCTAAGCTGTTTACCGCTGCGCTGGAGGATGTCTTTAAGACTCTGGACTGGAGAAGGCTGGGTATACATATAAACGGCGAGTACCTCACTCACCTTCGATTCGCTGACGATATAGTAGTCTTGGCTAAGACCTTGGAGGACTTGAGTACCCACATCACAATCCTTTGGACTTACCGTGGGTTTATATCGATTTGTGTAAGGTATAGTTAGATATCTATACGTATACCTAGACGTATTGGGAGATAAATGCCCATAATAGACACGCTGGGCAAGCGGATTAGCAATCGCAATAGTGTCTCTACTATGACCAATCCTCCAGGCTCTACTGAGGTCAACGAGCATACTCGTTGACCTCAGTAGAGCCTCCGAGCGAGTTGGTCTTAGGATGAACATGAATAAGACGAAAATCATGTCAAATTCCCATGTAGCACAAACTCCCGTAATAATCGGAGACTCGAAGTTGTAGACGAATATATATACCTAGGACAAACTATCCAGTTAGATAGGTCCAACTTCGAGAAAAAGGTCAATCGTCGAATCCGACTCGGTTGGGCAGCGTTCGGGAAGCTACGACACTTATTTTCGTCCAATATTCCGCAGTGTTTGAAGACGTCTTTGATCAGAGTGTGTTGCCAGTGATGACATACGGTACTGAAACGTGGCCGCTTACAATGGGCCTCATAAGAAGGCTCAAAGTCACCCAAAGGGCAATGGAGTGGGCTATGCCTGGAGTCTCTCTGCGTGATCAGATTAAAAATGAGACCATCCGCAGCACAACCAAAGTAACCGAAATAGCTCTCCGAATCGCTAAACTGAAGTGGCAGTGGGCAGGGCACAATGCGCGTAGAACCGATGGCCATTGGGGCGGGTAAGTTCTCGAGTGGCGGCCACGTACCGGAAGGCGTAGCGTGGGTAGGCCCCACACAAGGTGGACTGATGACCTGGGGAAGGTCGCAGGGGTCCGCTGGATGCGGGTGGCGCAGGACAGGTTATTGTGGCAATCTTTGGGGGAGGCCTATGTTCAGCAGTGGACGTCTTTCGGCTGATATGATGATGATGATGATGATGATGATGTTAAAACTATAAAACAAACCTCGGAAAGCTGTTCGCTTCGCTTCTTAATTTGTTTGGCATGCAGGTAAATTTGCTTTATATTAAATAAATTTTAGGGTAATTAATGATGCGTGATCTACCTAAGTATCTACACGAAGTGTGAGAAATATAATCTTGGATACTTCTAATGACGTGTTGCAATGTACGCACACAAAACAGATAAAAAATATTAAGATTTATTTTCACGCCGATTTCACGCCGGTGAAAACATCGGCGGCGGCGGCGTGGCTAAAATGATCGGCGGCGGACGCCACGCCGATCGGCGCACACCTCTAGTAGCTACGCCCCTGCTTTGATCTGTAAAAATATTTTTTTCTTCACAGTCTTACTGGGTGACTTGAAATTATAGAAAAAAATGGTTAATTTCATCAAGGAGTGGAAATCCAAAACCTCAAATATTTTTAACCATCTTGTTGTATGGGAGATTTTTTTGCATTAATGTATTAATTTAGTATTTAAACAATTGGAAATTTGAAATTTTTGTGTAGTTGTGTAAATGGGTCAAAACATATGTACCCAAAAGAAAAAAAGAAGCCGTCCAACACTCTTGTCCAGACATTGGGTTTAACATTTGACGAAAATCTTACCATGAACCGTATCTTAAATTCTATTAATGGTGTCGTAAATAGCCGTTACGTGTAAATAGCCTAAGGACATCCAATCATTAAAAATAATAAACAAGATATATTTTTTACGCCTCTGAATCAATTCTCATTTTTTTGTAATCACCCGTTATTTTATACTTAAAACAGCACCTAGCCATACATAGGTCCAGTGTGAGGGGGGGGGGGGGGGGACAAATGCCCCTATTGCCCCTGCCCCCAAAAACAATGGTGCAACAAAATTGAGCCGCGATGGGCACTATGGGCAGGGCAAAGCGCTTTTGTTATAATATCGTAGGCGCAACATCTTTGACAAACGCAAATGGAATAGACAATCAAAACTTTTATGGACCAATCAAAATAGAAATAGAAATAGAAAATAATTTATTCATGACACACAGAAGTAAATAAGACAGTACACAAAAGAAAAAGAAAAGGTGCCACGAAATGGTCTCATCTCAGCATGTTGCTGGCGTGAGCCAGCGCTGATCTTCCGATGAGAAAACTATTTTTAATATACAATAGCGATCTGGTTATATAGAAATTCATAAGCGTGATGTACCTACCGATTTAAAATGGTGTTTCACTTGCCAACGAAATTTCACGGCCGATTTTGAAAAGCAATTAAGTGTGGCGTGCAGCTTCCATGTTTTATCCTCCTAAGGCCCAGCCATACAAGAGAAATATCCAAAATTAGCCATTGAAATATTTGCCTACTGAGCAGGAAATAAAGTTAATTTAAGAATGTTGTAACGAATGTAACTCTAATGTAATTAAATTTAAATTTGTTAGATATTAATAAGTAGGTACTACATGTAGGACCATGGGCCTTCCGAGGTTATTTGTTCGTAGGCTTAATCCACATGTATAATGTACCTATAGTTCATTTATCGTATCACTGCTGCTTTGCACTGTGCGAGCGCCCGAGGACTGGAAAGGTGCGTAAGAATATGATAAGTAGCAGTCTGTCACACTCATTCATGGAGATGTAACGTAGCAATTCTCCGTCTCCGTCATCCACATTGCCCTATTCCGGCTTCAGAGAACTCAATTTGGGTTGTTACTTGTTATTTATTGATATGATGTGAACCAATTATAATAATTCTGTGATATGAACTTTACTCTTGTGATCCGACGATGCACGGCTATCACGCGAGGCTAAGATCACGTATACGGGATCTACATCAAAATCCATGTGGGGAAATAAAATCATGTTAGGATTACTGTTTACCTGATTAGGTGTTTAGTGATTATGTTCTTGCTAAATCAACCAATTGGAGCATTCAAGTATCATAAAAAAAATCTAGTTACTTGTTTTTCTACTTAGAATAAGACACTGAAATTACTGAATGGGCCTATTTACACAGGCTGCCACAATTTTTGTTGTTAAAATTTAATCCTCACCCATCGTTGTAGAACCCTATCAATAACGTGACCTCATAAAATATAATTTTAGTAACTGTTGTACAATTTGACTTTTAATGTCAGACGTAACTGTAGGGCTGCCAACTGTCCCGCTATATGCGGGACGTCCCGTTTCTGGGGCCCTAAAGTATGAGTCCCGCAAAGGGTTCGCGCGGGACGCCGATTGTCCCGCTTTTCAGGGAATACTAAACCGGAAATACTAAAATAAAAATATGAATACGTTAAACTGCATCATTCAAATGGAGGACTTAGTGTGATCATATTTAATTTTTATTTTTTTATTATTGTATGATATGTAAATAACATTGAAGTTATTTTAAAAAATAGGAGAAATAGACCACCCCCGTCCTCGGAAACTACAGGGCTAAATATTTGGCAAAAATACAGAAAATAGTTCCTTACGTATAGTAGTTTGCAGGAAAATTCGTAAGTCTGTCGTATTTGTTGCCAGGGAACTCTTTGTGTACGAGTCCGACTCGCACTTGGACGGTTTTTATCCTTTAATACGCTTTCTCATTCGTCCCGCATTTTATAGCAAAATCCCGCAATTTATTCGCTAATGTACTGCATATTTGTGATCTTTGGTTGGCAGCCCTAGACGTAAGTACTATAGCAAGGTTCGAATCCATTAGGACCTTATGAAGATCGCCGGGAGACGCTGGATGCACGTCATGCAGGTACCTTCCAACTGGTGTATAAACATAGAGGTCCAAAGGGGAGGCCTATGTTCAGCAGTGGTCGCCTTGTTATAGGTACCTTGAGCTCAAATAGTTTGTATGGCAACCCGCGGCATCGCGCTTATCTCTCTAGTTATTGTTTCCCGGCCTAACCGTATCTGATAAATAATAAAACGTGATTAATTCATTCATAGTTTTTAATGTTTTTATTCATCTCCAACATGAGGATGGGATTTTGAAAGTTAGAATACGTCCCGCGTTCCTCGCGTCTCGCGATGATTTACACACAGTCCGCCATACACAACACAACACACACACTAATTGGTAATTGCGAGCGACGCCGGCATGCCGACCGTCGATGTAATTAGTAATCTGGGGAATTGGAGGAATCTTCAGCGGTTTGTTTTATTATGATTTGATTAATCGTTTCGTATTTTGTTTATTGCGAGGTGAGGTAAGGTTGCCAAGACATTAAAGACATATTTACCTAACTTCGAAAATTACAGCGTACGTTTTGGATTTTATCTCAAACTCTAACCAAATATAGGTTTTAGTATCTACCATACATCGATATTGTAAGGTAATTTTAAGTTAGGTACGCGGAAACATGAATGCGTTTTTAAAACGAAATGATTTTTTTTTTTCAAATTTATCAAGCATCAAGACATCCTCGTAAGGCCTAGTGCTGTTATGGAATTTAGAACTTTCTTTTCATTCATAAGCACTCAAATTAAATTCCAGAATATGTACAAAATTGTGTACGAGGTGCCTTAGGAGTTTATTTCGAACACTAATTTGAACCATGAAAGAATCGGACAGCTGTTTACACTGTTAACAGTTATGTCAAACAAAGTAGTAATCGTATTAACACAATATTGCGTGCGGAATTAATTATCATGAAAGAAATCAGAAACTTTCAATGAAACGTATGAAAATTTGTTTAGTAGTGTACGTTTGAGGTACCTAATATCAAAAATTCAAAATAGACGCTGTATAATTTTGTCAACAATGAGTTCTCAAAGAGCTTTGCTCGAGTATTATTGATATATTTTCATTCATGTATG
The DNA here is from genome assembly GCA_025490895.1 of Thaumatotibia leucotreta. Classification (NCBI taxonomy): domain Eukaryota; kingdom Metazoa; phylum Arthropoda; class Insecta; order Lepidoptera; family Tortricidae; genus Thaumatotibia; species Thaumatotibia leucotreta. The sequence continues at coordinate 192,896 of JALPQI010000656.1, read as the reverse complement.
CATTGAATGTAGATATTATTCTATGATAATACATACATACATTAATTACCACTTGTGGCCGTCAAGTCGCACAGATACTTACATCACACATGGTCATGCCAGTGAAACCTGCTCTCCATAAACATGGCTGCGACAAAAACCTACTGGTTACATTATGGCATCGCAGGATAATAGACAGAGTTCTTGTTTGTGCTAAGAATGTTCACAATAACAATGTAACTATACTACAAACGACCAGACGGCGTATCTCTTGTGCCTTGGTACTTGGGGCAGCCTTTGGCATGGGATGTGACCTGCGTGGATACGCTGGCCCCATCCCATGTCCAGCGCTCTGCAAGGAAGCAGGGGTCTGCCGCAGAAGACGCCCAAACTGTCAAGTGCCGTGAATATGCTTTCTTAAAAAATAATTACATATTTATGGCACTTGCGGTTGAAACCCTCGGGTCCTGGTCGTCAGACACAAAGAAAATCGTGAAAGAAATTTCTAAAAAACTGATCGGTGTGTCTGGCGACCTACGGCAGTACTTCGCCCAGAGGCTCAGTCTAGCCGTACAAAGAGGCAATGCGGCTAGCGTTCTGGGAACTATGCCCCGGGCCGGGCCACATTAGGGTTTTTTGATGTGTAATAATGTTGTGTATTGTGATACCTAATATTATTATATTATGTACCTACATGTCTCAAAACAATAAACTATAAAATCTGAGTCAATAGAAAAAGAAAAAAAGGTAAACAAATATGGCGGACCGGCAATCGCATTTGTTGTCTATGAAAATAGTGATGGGACCGATGGGAATAGTATTAACTTTAATCGACCAAATATATCCTTCGCGAAATAATTACGAACTCAATACAGTGTGTGTCTTTCATAGCGACATTGCTTTTAAGTAACGATAGATTAAAGTGTTGTTAACCATTTAAGTAAAAGAATATAATGATTGCCTTTATTATTTAAGAGTAATTATTTTTTATAAAAATCTCGAGCAGCAATGTTATGCAAACATTTATTTGACGTGTCTGAGAGGAAAAGCTAGTTTCGTTTTCATTTTAATTCGATCAAATCATTAAAGTTACTGCGAACTGTTGCCGACGTTAACTTATTTACTGAATTATCCATTACTAGAAAATACTACAATTTAAAACATGCGAGATTTGGACTACACTAGCACAACAAATTTACATCAACAATTCTTTCTGTGTCTTACTGTCTTAGCCAGCACATTTTGAATAGTATTATTCACTGAACTGATATCAAAAATCACTGCACATACATTATCACTTCTTAGAAATCACATTACCTAGTTCAATAATTTTTATTAAATTTATTAGGAAAGTCTGTTGATCAACAAACTTGATGTTATCTTGACACTTCAACTCAATCAATGTGAAGTTTTCAATCGGAACATAAACAAAACGATTATCTGATTCCGCCTTCTTAGTTAACACAAAATTACCTAGCGCTTAATCGTCTCTGTCGCACTTATAAGAAAGAATGACAAAGATGGAAAACTAAAATACGCTACTGAGCGATAGCCATTGGCAACTTGGCTAGGCATCCTGGGCTGTTAAGTCCTTTTCTTATGAACAAGGGTCATGATTTTTGACGGACTTGTCATCGAAAAGTGTCACCGACATGTAGGATCTAAATAGGTAGGTAATTAATTGTAATTGTCAGGATGTCACTAAGAGCGAGATTTCAATGAAATCATATGTCAATTGTTAGGTTTAATTTATTAGTTATTGTTATTACTGATACATTGCGTGCCGAATCAATTTGTATGATTTTTTTTTAATACTTTTACTAAATATGCTAATTTCAGTTCATTAAGACTTGTACTTTCACCCCTTAAAAGCAATGTCGTTATGAAAGACACACACACTGTATAAGTAAGTATTAGGTAATAGTGTGGGAACAATTTTTTATGACAAAAAGCCATTAATCCTACTAACAATTTTTAATCGGAGTGACTGTCACTATCACTACTCTCCTCCGAAGTGTCATCATCAGTGACTGTGATGATGAAAGCTTTTGTTACAGCCGCAATTGTCAATAACAGTGTCGGAAATTCCGTCAATCACATTTCTCACTATTTTTTACAACTTTGCTAACAACATCTACATCATCGATACTTCCATAATCGCTGCCGTTGTTTTATACAAAAAAAGTAGGTGAGGTTCTTTCTAAATGTCTGTAGACATTTAAAAGAATCCTTTTCATATCTTCCGTTCGTTGTTTTTTACAATCTTAGCTATTTTTGGCGGCTTTAATCCCTATGGTCCAGGTTCACTCATTGTAATCTAAAATAAAGTTAGATAAAGAGACAGACATTTACTTTTCATTTATCTACACTTTTGAGTTTAATTTAAAAGAAGTTACCTTTATAACAAACCTTTTGACGACGAAATGAGGCCCGTAAATAGCTAAGTCAAATTGCGTTATTCTGTAGCAAAAGTGTAACGAAATCACAATGTTTATCTTAGTCCATATATAAAATAGCCAAGTCGTAGTTTAACCAGTCGCAAAAATCCAATCAAATTACAATTATCGGAGTCCAAATATAAAAGCTAAGCCGTAATAAAGTAAATATCAGAAGAATATAATAATACACAAAACCCGTAATAACACGAAAAAGTAGCATTTTTTTAAATACCCGTTTTTAGTTTTTCTCAATTTACCGCCACTTCTGGCAGTCGTGGTTGAGCCGCATACTCACGTATCCGATATTAAACTCCGCCACGAAGTCCGCGAATTATGCCGCTTAACGTTGTAGGTACCGGTACACGTCAAGTAGTTTCCCAAATGACTCACGAACAATCATTTTTGTATTTTGTATATCATTTTTGTATATCAAAGAAAAAAATAAGAAAATCGCGTGTCTAAAACAATCGATCGAATAAAACCGAATCGACAACGGAATAAAACTGTTTTATGTCCCATCACTACAAATGTTAGTTTTTTCATAGACAAGATAAATTTCGATGAGTAAAAAATCTCGACTAGCCCTTGACATAATATCGTAAAACACGTCCGAAGATTTCTTTGTACTTAATTATTAATAAATATCAGATATTTTAACTAAAAATGTATGTGAACACAAGGTTTAAGGTTCTAAGTTGTGGATAGTATCAAGATTGTGTTCGGAAAGTATGTGGTTACGAAGTAATTCAGGTTTGCAGGTTTGTTTACCTTTTTTTCTTTTTCTATTGACCCAGACTGTAAGTACTGCAATGAATGCAATAAATATGAAAGTGAAATTATTTAAAATAATGTTAATATTAGCATGATTTAAAACGAGGTATTTAATTTAGCACCAGCATCACGAAGTAAGTAGGTACTTACATTATATTCACGTTACTTTGTCAGGCATTCACTTGAATTTGAAATTCACATGCTTGTAACGCGATACGATTCAAAGTTGCAAACATACTTTGTCACTAATGTCCATATCGACACCTTTGTCACATTCATATGTCGTTATTATTGCCGACCTGACTTGTCATTTCAGCGTCCGACCATTTAAATGTACGGCCTAACATTATGTACACAAATTAACATTCAAGTATGGCATTTTAATTCCGATGACAGCCATGTAAGTGCGGATAAAATGTTTGCGTTACGATATTTACATGAATGATTATTGATTAGTCCAGACTAGGCAATTAGCAATGCTTATGAGTAATTATTGTAATTAGGTGATCTGCATAGTAACATGTAGGTAACTTAGGCGTAGACAAGTTGTAAATAGACTACACAACGCATGTAGGTATACCATCACTACATCCGCCTATCTCAGTCCACAGCTGGACATAGGCCTCTCTTGTTAACTAAGCGTATGGACGAGCGGGCGGCGATCGCACTGTGTGTCCAGGTCCACTATGATGATATGGATGATATCATCATCATCATCATCATATCAGTCGAAAGACGTCCACTGCTGAACATAGGCCTCCCCCAAAGATTGCCACAATGACCGGTCCTGCGCCACCCGCATCCAGCGGACTCCTACGACCTTCACCAGGTCATCGGTCCACCTTGTGGGGGGCCTACCCACGCTACGCCTTCCGGTACGTGGCCGCCACTCAAGAACCCTCCCGCCCCAACGGCCATGGATGATAATCAAACTTCAATAAAATACTGGTCACTGACTGACACTTTAATTCCTTTGTCGGCTTTGTCGACTCTTACGACATCCACGAGAACAGTTGGGGTGGTGACAATAAATGTATTTACTACCGTCATCACGCGGCAAAGACTGTATAATTTAACCAGCTGCGATGAATGTATGCTTTCAAGTTTTGCAGCACTTAAGCAGAGTCATGGGGACCTTCCCCATGACTAGGTAGGTAGGTACAGTAGTCACCAGATATATCGCAACGGCTAGGGTGTTCATAAATATGTAAGCAGGCACTCCCTCGCCATGACAATAGAGGAATGCTCACATGTTTGTGAGCATTCAGGCCAGAACCGCTCCCGTTTTTCTGATGCCTTAGGTAACTAGGTACCTAGGTAAGTACCTCTAGTAGTAGTATGATTTGGTAGTATAGCCTCACCCCCAGACTCACAAGTCACAATATTACACAAGCGACTTATGCGGCAAAAAGTGTCGCGCAAGTGTTACAACAATCATCCGTCAAGGATGCTGTGGCCATTGACGAGTTGTTTGTAGTCGAATAAAAATTGTTTTGATGAAGATTTAATACAATAAATCCCAATAAATAAGTACATGTCTGTGGGTTTAGTATTTAAAAGAAAACGATTTATTTACTACCTACATGCAGGCTCATATATCAGATAAGAATCTCGGTGGTCGCGGTCAACACAGATGGCATGTCATTTGCTGTTCGTGGCAAATTCTATCGCTTCGCGGTTAATGCATTCGCTGCTAACAACGCATATAGGCATTTTTATGACATTCAGTGTCTTGAACGTTACTTCTTAATTGTCTTGGTGTCCCAGACGCGTACCCGGTAAAACTCTGGCGAATATTTCCTTTTGTAAAATCTGACATGGCTATCAATGTCTATCATCATCATCATCAGACTATGATAGTCCAGTGCTGGACGTAGGCCTCTCCTATTAACTATGCGTATAAACGTATTAGGAGGTAAATACCCATAATCCATGACTATCATGAACGCTTAATATATTATGTGTTTCATGCACTAAGCAAAGCAAAGTGTGGCACTTGGCAAAAGTACTAAGGGAAAAAAATGGCGACAGTGAAAGTTATGAACTGAAACAAACTGTTAAATTTTTCGAACATGGTACCTACTTATTATCAATGACCATAGGTGTTTAGTCTACTGACAAAAAGGGATAGCTGTATAGATCTACCTAGAGAGATTGAATATGAACCCATTAAAAAAATGATCACTAAACAAACAAAACTCCCTTGACGCCCGTCGTCGCTCCCGGTGCAAAACACTCACAGATTTTATAGCTGATTGAAAGTAGGTTTCTTCTTAGACTTATTAGGCAAAGCATAATTCATTGACACTATAATAATTATAGGAAAAACATCTAGGTACTTAACACAACGTAATATTATATCTTTGCTCGAAGGTGCCTGATCAATAAAATTGATCATGTTATAATACATACTTATAATATAATGCCAACTTATAGTACCTCCTTAATGAATTTATTAAAGTTTTCATTCTTACGTTTTAATGGGATGGAACCAATCGATATACCTAGTAATTAGATATTACCTATGAAAAACGTACACACACGAGTACCTACCTAAGCACCAATATGTACGATATGTATACAGGGTGTTTGTTATGTCGTTAGCCAAATTTGGATATGTCATTCGCGATCACCAGTACACAACATTTTTGAACAAAAAAGTGACTCTTTTTTTTAGTTTTTTTTCCCGTTTTTTATCCGGCAAAAACATAATTTGTGGTCACTAGGCAAGTTTGTTTCAATCCGTGCGATTCGATGGCAGACAAAAGGGTAGCAGGTTTGAGTAGTCAAGTCTTAGCCAATCAGGAGTTCATCACAAGCACCGATCAGCCGACGTCACTCACCCCACCATCGGCACTAAACAATGAATAAAATGTCCTAACTACATGCACTCACGATTGTTATTTGATTAAAACTGCCCAAGCGCATACCTACCTGTACCTGCTCGTCGTCATCAACAATTCAATTTGCTTAGAGAGTGCATTAGAATCGATATCTGAGGTAAACCAGTACGCGTTTGTATGACGGAACATTTAAGTTACTCCGTTCTTGAGGTCAAATTATGCTGGCTCGGCTGATCGCAAGATGCCATGTGCCATTTGTACAGCACTCTGTAAACAAAGAAAGAGTGCGCTTGCGTAAACGCGCTCGAGTCAAACTACCCTCAGATCGGCGCGCAACTCAAAATACCCTCATTATTAGTACTGTATGCGATAGACTGATAATGCTGTCTCGTGAGATTTACCTGCAAGTTAAGCTCCACCTCCATTCCCCACCACGCGTAGGAAACTTGTTACGTACGTTATAACGCATTGAATTAGTTACCTTATGCGGGTTAATTAAAGTTGCAAACTCAAACACCCTTTCCAATCTGATTTGGCAGTTATGAGATGATGGGGGCAGTACGCAAAGTAAGCAAGTGATCATAGTGACCAAACATTCGTTAGATAATGGGATTTAAAAAAAAATCTATAACAAAAAGGATAATGAAAAATGGATTATTTTTGTTTTACCAAATATTTTTTTACGCCTTTACCCAACACATATTGCAATATGGCTAATGATATAACAAACACCCTGTATATACAACAATGTAAAATGCAATTAGTAACAATAAAATTATGCAAATAGAGCATTCTGTTCTAAGGAATGCGTCACTCACGACACAACCGGCGGGCAAAAACGTCGGTCAGTCGCAATGTCACCCTTCGTCGCCCAAACCGATGACAGCTGACCACTACCACTGGGGACCATACACAGAGTGAAAGACAGTAACCCCCTTATTCATAAACGTCTCCTATTAGGAGTTCCAAGTTTAGAAGCCCATAAGTATTGTTTGTTTGTCCTATTCGGTCTTATAGACAGACTCATAAGACGAAGAAGGTTAAACAATACTCATAGGAATTGTTTATGAATAAGGGGGTAAGTAGGTAATTTAGTTTCCGTGCTACTTTCACCTGCTAACTATAAGACCATATTTGTTAATAGGTAGGTATAGCCATTAAGGCTGACATCTATTAAACATTTTCCCTTCGGAATCCTATTATACCCTCTATTATTAGACCTACTGTTAATTGTTATGTCTAATTTAATGATTTTGTCGTGGCGAACTTGATCAGAATTACATAATAAGAATGCATATGTACATTACATATTGTTTATTTGTATTGTGTGTTGCCTGCCGTGAAACTGTTCACGTTATAGTCTCATCGGAAGACCAGCGCTGGCACCCGCTAGCAACATGCTGAGATGAGGCCATTTCGTAGCATACACGCTTTTATTTGTAAAATTATTTTCCGTTGATATATATTGTGGTTTTTTGTGTATGTTGCAAATAAAGTTATTTCTATTTCTATATATCATGTACATTGGCCGTGTGGTGACGGCAGTAGAATGTAATTGACACCTCCCCGACTCTTCTCGCGGGCATCGTAAAAATCGCCTATTGGATTGAAGATTCGCGGACCATTATTTATTGATGACTGATGTTGTGCAGTAGCGATATCATAGTGGGCACACTACTGCGATCGCCAGCGTCATGGACATTACTTCTTAATGCATGTTATTGTGCAGTGTTATTCACTAAAGGTGCGGTTAAACTAAAATAGCATTCGCTGTTCTAGCGCCCGTTCTAAGAAATCAACCAATCACGTTTTGTGTACCGATCGTATTTCGTAGAGTGGGAGGTTAGAACAGCGAATGCTCTTTTAATTGAACCGCACCTTGCAATGCACTTTAAACGACACTAGCGCTCGGCGACGAATGCGGCGTGAGCTGGAACTACACTGCGTCGAGAGTTACCGCCTACAGTTCGACGACGAGCTGTTCTACGTTAGTGAATACCGTTTTTCGCAGCGCTGCGCTCGACGTCGAAGTGAAGGCTGTCTCGTCGTCGAGCTCGTTGATGAACGCAGCGTCGAATGTGTGCATAAGAGAATAGCATAGCAGCAGTGGACTCAAATAGACTGATGATGAATAAAGTTAAGGTGAAGGCACCCTACTTGTGTGCCTTCACATCGCAGCGGTCACCCCAAACGGGCAGGTGTCCGCGCTGCATAAATATCTCCGCACAATGGCCGCTGAAACAATACAGTTCCGGTTCCGGCATCCGCCACACTCGTCAGGGTATCGACAGAATGGCGGAATATTTTGTCGGCTTAAGGTGCAATCAGACCAAAAGAGCATTCGCTGTTCTATCCCCCGCTCTACGAAATCAATCACGTTTTTTGTAACGACCTAATTTCGTAGAGTGGGAGGTTAGAATACTTAGAATAGCGAAAGCTCTTTTGGTCTGCACGCATCTTTAAGTTAAACTTAAACGAAGGTAGAGTTAGCAAAAAATGTGGTCTTCCTTTACAAGCTTTTACTTGGTTTCACCTGCTACGTGCCCCGATGTCTGTTTGTCTGTCAGTTATTAAATCTTGTGAATTTTTGATCCATTTCTGGTGTGTCCTTGATTGCATCCGATTTGTACGAAAATAAAACATTTACCACTGCGTTATCATCATTTTACAAATATCATCTCACCTACCTACCTAATGCATAGAATAGAATAGAATACTCTTTATTGCACACCTTAACAAAAAAGAAAACATGGTTAAAACAATCGATTATACATAGAGGTCCACAGCAGGCTGTCTTATCGCTATAAAGCAATCTCTTCCAGACAACCTTTGGGTAGCGGAAACACATTAAAATAGTGAAACAGTAGGTGATTGCATATTGATCGATTAACAAATAAAAAAATGGTCCAGGCAGAATTGAAAAGCATACATTGTTATATGCCGATTTATTGTTTATATTACTTTTTACAAAATTTTATCACGATTAAGTAAAATGACCCAAAAAGTGCACCAAGCCTATTACAACGACGATATTCGTTAAATTTTAAAGACAGACCACGGATGTAATCGAAACGTTAGGACAAACTTAACGTAAGTTTACTTTCTTAAATCCCATTTGTCGTTAAAACATGAGTGAAGTTGAAATCAAGATATTAGATTCCGACGTGATCACGTGACCCAAAAGTATCGGCACAGCCGAATATCGCGCAGGCGCGCCGAGCAGCCGCGCAGTCTGCCGGCGCGCGCGCATTTCCATACAATGCGCGGCAGATGGCCGCCAACTGACCGCCGCATACCATATACAAATACGTATATACAGGGTGTTCGTTTCGATTTGCGATAAATTAGACAGGTTACTTGGGCCATTAATAGAAGCTGTCTGGTATATCGGCTTTTGGAAAATTCGATAAAAAATATTGTTTTTTATAATAAATGAAATGGTAAGTGTGAGAGAACCTTAAGAATAAAATAAAAGTTAATCTAAGGTGACTGACGGCACATGTCAAAATAAGTAACATTAGAATGTAATAAAGGTTGCAATACACATATTCAGTGATTAAACTTATTTTTTAAATAACTCAATAAAGGTAAGAGTTAAAACACTACTTTCATAGAGAAATTAATTATATTTGACCCAAATAAGCTTCCCTTAAAGTTATAGCATATGAAGAAAAACACGCTGTATACTGTGTGTGTACTGCCTGGGAAAACGACCGTTTATATTAGGATGTTTGGTTTAGATTGACAGAGGCCAGAGTATGTAATGTACTAACTACAGTACTAATCTTCAATAAAGAAGATTAGATTTTTTCATCACACTTGCTGTTTAAGCGCGCCATTGCTTGCATGCATCGCGGGAGTAATAGAAAAGAAAATTCCCTAGGGAATTTCACTTAAAAAAATTGGTTTTATTAACAATTTTTTTGTCCGCAAGTGTGATGTAAAACATTATATGCTTCACGGTCGGTAAGGGGTACCATTAAAGGATCGGCAACGATGTGAATGGCCGCCAATTGACCGGTCAGCATACGTATAATAAATGTAGGTATCTGTGTACAGTAACGGTCAGTAGAACATATTCTGTGGTAGAACCCATAAAAATGTAAACAAACCTAAAAACTTGCATTATACCATAATCACGCACTTTTAGAACACAATCTTGGTTTTATTACGAACTTAAAGCATTAAACCTTGTGTCCATATACCTACATTTCTAGCTAAAATTATTGATTAATACTTATTTATTAGTACCTACATATTAACATCAAAATATATCTGCGAACGTGTTTCACGATATACAGGTTGTTTGGTTAGCGGTGTCGGAGCTTTTAAGGGCTTAAACTACAATCAATTTCATCGAAAAATTATCATACAATTTTTTTTTTGTGCCAACTATAATTAAATGGCGGCCATTTTAATATTTCAAACAGACGAATACGGGCGCACGTGATATTTCTGGAATTATTCGTCTGTTATCAGTCCTATCCTTGCAAACAAAATCTCGTTAGAGAGCTCATTAGATAAGCAAACTAATTAAGCTAATCATTTGACTCAACTATTTGAACAACAAGGCTAAAAAAAATTTTTTTATTAAAAATAGTAAAAAAATTACCTTAATTTTTTCAATTAATTTTATTTTGCATGAAAACTAGGTCGTTAAGATAGGTATTTGGTGTTGTTATTTATTAGTACAGTATGTTAGCTAAAAAATAACACCATAATTACAGTTATACCTTAAGTACTTTAGGAATTACAAGTACTCAAACATACATAATATGGACCACGGTCCGAAATAAATTATTTCAATTTCAATACACCAAAACAGCTGCTTTTAGATTTCTCGACGCACGTCAAATGATATGGAAAGTCAGCCATATTAATTTATTTTGTTTTGGATTATACTTATTGGTAATATTGGTATACAGCGATTCTTCATAAAAGGAGCTTAGCTTAGGTTTTTAAAGGTTCGGCAACGATGTGAATCCCCAGAGCTTGCAGGCGTCCATAGGCTAAGGAACTGCCTACGGTTATGGTTTGCTGCTGTCGTGGTATACATAAAAATAAAAATGGCACTACGTTCTTAAAATTATTTCACTTCAACCTTATAGGGTTATCGAGACCAAAAAAGTAACCCACACCACAACAATTGATATAAAAACATTATCAATACAAATAATAAAGCAGCCAAATAATAGAAAAAGCATTAGGTGACGAAATATAAAGCACCCCACCCTATTAAGACTTCCATGGAAATCCGTATCCAAGCAAGCACGAAATGTCTGAAAGCAACGTAATTATCCGAGCGCGGCCCACAAGCGATCAATTACTGGCCCCGCCCTCTACGGGTCACGCACCTCTGCCACAGCCTAGCAACTAACCTCGACAACTCTACATATACATGCAGTTTCCAAGCTTTTACTACAGGAACTTCACTAGCTGTGGCACATGATTGGCAGGTTATCACCACAGATTAAAAAACATCCATGTTGAAGTTTACGAATAATAGCAGTATCTAAAGCTCTCCAAATGGATTTGCGTGAACTGTGGCTTTTGATTGGCGGGTGGGGGCACTCAATTTGCGCAGTTTGCCGGCTCCATTTTTCACAGTTATCGAACAGGAGGCTAAGTGAGAGTTCTCTATGAATATTGAGTTGTTTTGTCGGTTTTTGCGGCGGCTTCCGGGCTAATGTTTATGAGAACTGGTCGCCGGTCGTGACTCGTGACGGGAATGGGGATGACTTCTGTTGAGAAATGATCTTGCATTTAAGTACCTTCTGCGCTTGTTTAGGTTTCTTATTATTATTTTTGGTTGCCCTGAAAATCAGCGTCACGCACGGCAACCTAGCCATGAGGACACATGCTGAGTGACAACCTTTTTGGTGCGTTTGTAATTTCACTCGTTACTTTGTAAGTTATATTTTTACTTTGTATGTATATTTCATCACCAAATAAATATTATTCTATTCTATTTAGAATTAGCTATACCATTTGTCAGTAGAATCCAAAATAAAATGTAAACAAATATGGCTGACTTTCCGTAGAATTTCACGTCCTCGACACATATCGTGAAACATGTTACGTTCGCAGATATGTTTTTTTTCCTTTAGGCGCAGTAGGTCATTTTAGAAAGTCACTTTCGGGATAGGTCATGTTCTGAAGATGTCACTTTCTGAGTACGCCACTTTCTGAGAGCGTCGCCTTCGGAGGACGTCACTTTCAAAATGTATTACATTCTGATTTCGTCACTTTTTATTGCATTTTGTGACTGTTCTGTACATTTCCGCAAGTTGGCCTCTAATTAGTTATATACTGGACAGGTATGGGATCGATTGGCATTAAAAAACATTATAAAAAAATTTTTTCTCTGTTTCGTAGGTACTTATTATATGAGGAAGGTTATTTTCGATTGAGACTTTTCTAGGGTGATTTTTTACCGGGAACTTGCAAAATCGTAAATGTGAGCTTCTCTCTTTCACTGCGATATTTTCGATAACGCCTTCATTCGATTCGCATCAAAAATGTTGAGCATGTGTCTCTATCACTTTATAGATCGACTCATAGAGACGGATGCTCAACGTTGACGATTTTTTAAGTTGCTTATTCATTTTTTTTATTCAGGATGCGTAAAGCACATAACAGATCTGCTTGAACAAGACACATAAAAAACAGGTCCAGTGGGAGTCAGACTCGCGCGCGATGGGTTTCGTACCACAATTATTTTATCATAAAAACGAGTAAAAAGTCACGCATGGGATTTATGGGAACCCTTATTTACTAATGGCATAATTATGAAACGAGCCTTAAAAAACTTCATTTGAATGCAGATTCAGTAACCGCATTAATGGGTGCCGCCGTGTTATTAACAATAAATAAATAAATAAATATCTTGGGACATCTTACACAAATCAACCTAGTCCCACGGTAAGCTCAATTAAGGCTTGTGTTGTGGGTACCAGGCGACGATATATATAATAGATAGATACGTATAGATACTTAGATACATATACAGCCATGACCAAGGAACAAATATTTGTGATAAATAGATACCTACACAAAGAATGCCCTCGCCGGGATTCGAACCCGGAACCTCCAGCTTCGTAGGCAGGGTCACTACCAACTAGGCTACAGAGGCTGACTAATAAGTTACTTGTACTCATGGTAAAAGTAGCCGTACCATGACTTTGATTTTAGGTTTTTCTCGATACGTCCAGGCCATCGGCATCGCGCTCGCACCAAATAATCGCACCTTTAATCATAAATTGAAATATCTCAAAAAAACCCTGTTCGATTTTATATATGTATTTTTTATATTTAATATGCTGCCTTTTATGTATCTTCTGTGTTACTTGTTTGCCAGCGTGGTCGCCTCGTCGGCCAGTATACGTACCTGGGGGTCACAACGGAAGAACAGCGCTGGCCTAGCCAGCTACATGCTGAGTTGTGACCCTTTTGTGGCAAGCTGTTGTGGTGTGCTATTTGTAAATGTGTATATGTCCATCGTGCTTGTCATAAATAAATTTTATTTCATTTCATTTCATTCCAACAGTGACTTATTTTGTTTGACTTTATGATTAAAGGTGCGCAATATGTCAGAGCGAGCGCGATAGACTGCATTACGTATCGAGTAAAACCTCACGTATCCTTTACTTTCTAACTCATGGTACGGGTACAGGTCATACCTTCTAAAACCTAAACTACAAAGTACCTATTACTCGTATATGAGTACAAGATCGCTAAATGTAATCCCACGCACAAGAATGTATGTACGTAACCCGTCAGATAGCCACCGAAGGCCAGAAACTCCATAACCAGCGAGTAGCTCGCCTTGCGAGTAGCTCGCCTTGCGATTAGGAGAGCGCCGGGCGGCCATGCGAGCTACTTCAGAAGAACTAGGTAAATTTCCTTGGTTTTTGCTCGAAAGATACGTAAATGATAAGAACTGATGTTGAACGAGTCTAACCCCCTTATTCAAAAACGTCTGCTAATTTAACAAGCCGCTAATAATTGTTTGTCCCTTTTGCTCTTATGGACACATTGTTAAGACCGAAAGGGACAACCGATTATTAGCGGCTTGTTAAGTTAGCAGACGTTTATGAATAAGAGGTTAAGTTAATACGTTACAAAGATCGGTATTGTATCATTGTATCATTGGCGTTGAATTTAAACGTGAGTAATTTAACTATAAATATAATACCGCTCGCGAGACGTCAAGGTGCATTCACACCAAACGAGCATTCGCTATTCTAACCCCCTACTCTACTAAATTCGATCGTTACACAAAACGTGATTCGTTGATTTCGTAGAGTGGGGGATAGAATAGCGAATGCTCGTTTGGTCTGAATGCACCTTAACGCGTTAATTCGGTTCTGGGCGAATGGCATCGTTACAGGAGAAGCTGCCGAATTCTTTAAAACAATACTCTTGATTTTTTGTAACAATACTTGCCGAGACGATAACGACGAAATAAAAACGCTGTATGCACCCGAGGCTGCATTGTCGACTGAAGATGGCTTATGATGGTTAGGCGTTTATCGTTTACGAGTGTGGTGCTACTCGTCGTTTTCGCTCTCATATACGTTGGAACGTGACGGCATACACGACACACGATTAGACACGGGACCAATGGGACCATCATAACTTCATAAGCCTACTGGCCGGCTACCGCGAACACCGTAGTTCGTAAATTTCGGGGATTTATCTCTGTCACTCCAACGACGATTTATTTTTTGTTTTTTCTTTCTGTTGTTTTTATTTTTGTATTCATGTGCCTTAAGCTGACTTCAATTAACATTTGCTTTTCTATTATTTGACATAGTTTTTAATATTAGCCTTGACATTACCAGACATGTAATGTCGTATGTCGTTTTTTGTAAAATTGTATTTGCATGCATTCTTATGTTTTACTGCAAATAAACTGAATTGATTGATTGATTGATTGATGGCGTCATTAGAGTGAAAGAGAAAAATCCCCGAAATTTGCGGATTTCGTAGTTCGCGGTAGGGCCGCTGGACCGCGTGGGACCGACAAAAAATTATGGAGCAGGAAGAGTGGGTCCTCTACAAGAAGGCTGGCAGTCTGTATGGTGCGCTCGTCTCTGGCGTCGCCTTGCTGGTCGTTCCGAGTATCGGGTGCGCCCGCGCCGGGTTGCGGAAATCTTCTACTTAAGATCCAGTTTGAGCAGATCTAAGATTAATTAAATGAAGTCACTAAAATAACTAAGACTATTTAAATTAAATAATTAAGTAATTCAATAGGTTTTATCCATTATTCACATGTTTTATTTAATTTCATTACGCACATGCATAAATAAATACATTATTATTATTATTTATAAATATAATATTATGTCAGCCTCCGTAGCCTAATTAGTGTAGTGACCCCCTGCCTACAAAGTTGGAGGATACTTGTTCGAATCCCGGCGAGGGCATTATTTGTGTATTTATTTATCACAAATATTGGTTCCTTGGTCGTGGCTGTCTATGTATTTAAGTGTCTATACGAGTATGTATCTATATATTATGTATACCTACTCGTATATCGTGGTACCTAATTGAGCTTACCGTGAGACTACGTCGAGTAACTAGGTTATGTAAGATATCCCCTTTCAAAGGATGTCCCAAGATATTTATTTATTTATTTATTATAAGTACGTAACATTTATAAAACGTATCAGATTTAGCACTAATGGCATTTTTCTCCACATGAAATAAGAATATACCCATATACCTATCATCACAGCTCTTTTTCCTTATTGTCTTTAAATCAGTAATCATAGCCTCTCTGAGATTGTAGAAGTGAGTCCATTCATGTCCATTATTGCCGTGTTGGGCGCGGAATGCCGTCCTGTCGTGGTCCTATCATTTGATGAACCATTATTATTGTTAATTGTCAAGCGAACATCTATTTGATGAACCATTATTATTGTTAATTGTATTATTCCTTAACTTATCTTTTCTTAGGATAGGTGTTTTACAAAAATAATAGAAGTACAATACAATGCAACATACACGCAGTACTACACTTACATGCTTACATACACGTTAAAAGTGTTAAAACCTAATCTAGGGTGCTACCGACATAGGCTATTTAAGGTGCATTCAGCCCCCACTCTACGAAATTCGTTCGTCACACAAAACGTGATTCGTCGAAATTCGTTGATTTCGTAGAGTGGGGGATAGAATAGCGAATGCTCGTTTGGTCTGAATGCACCTTTAGAATAGAACAAGATGATGATAAAGGCTTAGAGGGAACTGCCGACCAAAATCGTGAAGTTCTAAGTAAATTTATATGGCACTTAATTCATAGAAATTCACCCCAAACCTTGGCTAAAAACGTGCAAAAACAATACCAAGAACATTCCCAATTTTGGTAACAAGAAGATAGATGAGGTGCATTGCTAAATGCAGTTTATAAGTAGTTGCAGTAGATTACAGTTGGGTAGTTGTACGATCTATGGTGTGAACGGATCGGCTATAGCCGTACCATGAGCTGCCGTCGCGTTATTAACGCAAACTTACTTTCTATCCATCTCTGTACGGTACATACGAGCCGAATAGAAAGTAAGTCCGCGTAAATAACGCAGCGACAGCTCATGGTAATACTTGCCGCGAGTTTTTGCCTGCTTGACTTGCATGCGCTGGCTATTGCCTCGCCGGCTGTCATCTGTCATCATTACACGGCTCAGGTGACATTGTAGACGGTAGTCTAGGTTGCTAAGTTATTATAATCTAAACTATAGTGAGGCTGTCCTGTCAATTACTCTAACGTTAGATATTAATATTTTATTACTGCTAACACTAGCACCTATCGCCAATCCGCTTGTTAAGGGCAATTACTTCTTAATGCGTCCATACGTATGATAATAGATGAGACCTATGTCCCAGCAGTGGATTGAAAACGGCTGATGATACGAGTAACACTGCACCGGAAGACGCAGCGAGGGACGGCACATATAATGTCTATAGGTACATATATATGTTGGGCAGATTAACTGTCCTAGTTTTATAATTATAGTCATTTGTTTGCAACATCAAGGAGAGTTTCTTTACAGTATATATTTTATTTACAATTTATTAGTTTTATTCGTGTATAGATCTTAACTAGTTATCTTTTGTTTTTGAGTTATTTTCATCAATGGATTCGGAACACAAGCTAAATGAAAATGTACCTAATACAGAAAAAATGCTGTCTTGGCAAGAGGGAAAAAAATTACAAATTGCAATAGAGTCACACAAAATTAAATGAATATGTTTATGTAATTTTTTGAGGGTCATATCATTGATCTATTGCTCTGTCTGTACTACGGTTGTAGGTTGTACCTAATATAGATAAATTAGTATTCATTAAATTCAATTCTAGTGTTATCTGTACATATGTAATTCTAATCTATCCACACGCAATGTCCTCGCGATATTAGCGAGTCAGTTCGCATAAGGCACGTCACGTCGCCGCCGCCGCGTCGCAGCCGCAGTAAAAACGCTCCGGCAAGAATGTTGCTCGAGCTATGAGATGGATTATACGGATTCTACCCATTGCTGAGCCGCAGCGGAGCGGCTTAGTATAATCGACCTTTAACATTGCAGCCATTTCCAACATTTTATCGCTTTATTTCGAATCTTGTCATCAGTGAACTCGATCCGGTTAACTATGTATTTAACCCAGCGAGAGTGTGGTGAAAAAAAGTTAAACAAAAATAAACTCTAAATATATAGACATAAGTCAAACGCAGGGTATGAGATACCCTGCCACCACACTCCCGCCGGGTTAAGTACTTATCTAAATGTATTTATTGGGGTAATGTCACTGGGTAAAGTGGGTAACTCCGGCACATTTTATTTTGAAGGAAAGTGCGTCATATGCGTCTTATACTGTTCAATTAGGGTCGAAAATTGATAGACGGTATTTCCAGAGACACGATCTTATTCGCATTGACGTTACATATATTTACATTGTAGCTTAAGTGTCTACAATATAAGCCTACTGTGGGACCAGATCGATTTGTGTAAGAACGTCCCTTTGTCCTTTTATATGACTAGTGATAGCAAAGTATAGATAAAGAATATATGATGGCATGTATATCAGTCATGTCCAAAAGTATCCCTGCGCAGGCGTGGCGCGTCTCCATAACTCAGGCCGAAGTGGACTGAATCAATCAGTCGGACGCCTCGTGATCTATACGCCGCGTAATGGCACCAGTGATTGATCCAACTACACTCACACGATCGACGCGGGCGCAGCTCTTCCGGTTACATACTCTGCGGACTATCTAGTCTTTACCGACTTCAAATTAGGGTTCACTTTTGATTGGTTTTAAGGTTTTTGGAGATGAAGGAGCTATACTTTAATTAAACGTACATAAATTACGCCACGTCGGTAAATCACTCGACGCAGACGCGGAGGGGACGGGACAAAAGAAGAAAAGGAATGTATAGTAAGATTAGAACATGTGCGCAAGCGCATTGATACCTACCTCATAACGCTTCGTTTGAGCTGTCTCAAATAATCCGTCATTCTATTACACATCTAGAACATGTTCGAGATTATTTTACGGTGATAAATAAGAATCACTTCACAACAAGATTAGACGAATCGTTTCGTGAAACGGTTGACGTGGCTGTCAAATTTGACGTGATCTGTCATTTCCAACGCGGCGTGATGCGATCTTTCAGCGCGCGCGCAGCTATTATTACCGCTGAATGGCGGTTCGAAGGGAGGGGGAGGGAGGGGGGACTTCAAACGCGCGGCGCTGGCATTCTAGCGCGATGCCGGCGCACTTGGAGCCCTAGGGCTGCTGCAGGATGGATTAAGGGATACATTGGTCACCGGTCTACGTCAAAAAAATTCATTGTATCTAACTGTATAAGGCTACGAAATCGTACATTAAATAACACATTTTCCTTTGCTATCCTTATTAGATACAATAGAGCTACATAGCCAGTGGCAATATGGTGAAAGGCTTTGCAGTTGTACCAAATGCAGAGATACCTAGATGACAACAGAAATTCGAGGAGTGGATGTTAAAATCGTTTGACATGACACAAGGTCAAAACCATCACATTTATTCGAGTAATATCAAGGTGCCAACTTGTCGCCTCTGAATCCGCGTCGTTGGCCAATGAAAATTAAAAATGTTGAATACTTTATAAGAACGTATAGACACAGGTCGAATCGCAAAATCTATGACGGCGACGACACGTCATTGCAATGCCGTATACGTACTTCACAGTGTTTTAAAAGGGCGTATATAGCCGAACTACAGTTCGGAGATTGAATTTTAAGATGTCAGAAACATTGCATTGTACTAGGCACTATCCATTACAGAAACTACATCTTTTCTGGGTTTAGGCCCAATCAGCATCTGTGTACTGCATGCGGTAAAAACGGTGAGCATATGATGTATCGGGACCGTACCGTCACCGTGTTTTTAAGCTGAGGTGTGGTCGCAACATTATTCTTAATGATTCTGTTTACTTGCATCACCACAACATCTCATGCAGAAATATGAAAATTGCAACCAGCGCAGCGGCAGCCCTGCGCAAATCTCGCGGTGTCATTGTAATCTACTTGTCATTTAATTTAATGCTCCACTCTGCTAAGCGAGTGTTTTATTTTCTATGCCAAGATTGCTGCTGGAATTTTCCCAGAGCTAAACGACTTCAATTTAAATACATGAATGTAATTTAGAAGAAGGAAACAAATGTTTTGTTGGGGCTGCAATGGTGGTAGAGTGCGCTGGCGTTGTTCTTCCTTATGGCTTCGCTGGTCCGTTCTTGAGAATAGCAGCTAGAAATAGTTGACTGTTGACTTCTGAATTCTGATGCAGCTTGTATGCAAAGAGAGTTTCTTAGATAGACGTCCATAAAATATTTAACGTTGAGGATGGGTAGGTAGAGTCGGGGTGGGTATATAGATTTTTTCTTTTTTTGGTTAAGACTGCACCTGCTTAAAATGCTTCATGTAGCTTTTGTTACATATCATCACTCTTATTTTACATAGTCATAGAGTCTATCGCAAAAATCAAAGCAAGTGAGTGGTTAAGGCGTAAAATTTACCAAGCTATTTATATTATGTATTAAAGGTTAAATAAGATGTGGGTAGGTAGATAATTAAAATGGTATATCTGACATAAAAGGAGACGTTTGATATTGATGTCCACTAATGAAAGTGAGTCCTACGAGTGTTTGTTCCGAGCGTGGCATACCGTAAGTATAGGTATCTTTGCCTTGTTCTTATTAGAGAATTTTTTACGAATATAAGTTAGACCCTAGAGTGCTAATAGCTGATAATTATAAAATTTATAAATCTGTTACCTTAACTTGTTTTTAAGGTGCATTTTGACCAAACGAGCATTCGCTTATTCTATCCCCCACTACGAAATCAACGAATTTCGATGAATAACGTTTTGTGTAACGAACGAATTTCGTTGAGTGAGGGATAGAATGTTTGTTCTACATGCACCTTTATTAGAGCATTTTTACGAATAAAAGTTATAGCCTGATAATTATAAATCTGTTACTTGAACTTGGCTTGACGCGCTACCGCGTGTCTACTTTCAAGATCATACTGTCTTAAAATACCTTTGTTCTCCAGATAAATGATTTAAGTGTACTAATTTATACTTTTTCTTATTACAGTTACTTAACAGTATCATGCGACCCCTTTGTAACTGATCAGATTTCAAATTCACCACCGCGACAAAGTACAAACAGTTCACTTAAGAATTTTCCTCACAAAAGCTACGACGATACGATTAACTATGACGCTCATAGTCCATTGATACGTATACAAAGACAGGCAATAATGAAAACAAATGCGAGCAATAATTATACCGCTGCAATATGTGTAAGTGCAGGTGCAGTATGCGAACATGTACAGCCGCAGAGATTTATGGTTATGTGGCGTCAGAGACTAGTGATGTGCCGAGTTGTAGGGGAACATTCCCGGCTGTTGTCGAAAGATGTTCCGGGTTTCTATCGACACTATAGTTTAACTATTACCCTACCCGTAAATGTGTGTCTTCACCAAACCGTAGTTGCTGCAATGTGTTGCTTCCCGTAGAGATCTGTGCGTTACTCGAGAATATTCTCTTGTTTATGCAGGAAAAATACTTGCCCGAGAATAAATATTTATTTTTCAATTTTCCCTTGCATATGAGAAGCGCACAAACTCTGCTGTCTACTGTCTTGCGTATAACCGACTCGTACCTCACTTTATGTTTCACACTTGCGTATTAGACGCATTAGGAGTTAACTTAATGTTCACGATACCTATCCTTTTCTTAAATACGTGAGCTGAAATTCAAATGAAATTCAGAATCAATTACAAGTATTTTGCAATCTAGCAATATTCGAAATTTAATTGAAATTCGAACCTCATCGTCATATCTATTTTATTAAATATACTTACTTCAAGATTGCAGATTTTCAAAGCACCTAATCTTATTTTCTAAATTGCGCAGGAGATTTTTTTCATTCCCTCGACGTCGGTCTTTTTCAGAGACACGAGTTCAGTTCGAAACGTCAGAGCTATTTACAGTATTTATATACGATGCCGTTTCTATAAAGTCACGTGAAAATCGCGAAAGTATAAATCAGCAGTAGATTGTTTTCTTTTGGGAACGTTCCCTTGATAGTGTGACATGTTCCAACACTAGCCCCACCGGACTGTCTAGTGCCTTATACGGCGTCGTTCATTTAATACGAGAAGCTGCTACTGAATACACTTGACATGTATGGTACAGTCAGCCAAGCTACTACTACTTTTGGACCTTAAAGTACAAGTAATACAGTCGAAAAGTGATAGACATTTTTGCTGAATATTTATATTCCGTCGTCTTTAATCGTCACGGATAATTGTTAAAAGTAATAACAAAGTCATTAATCATAGAGAATTTTACTATTAAGTACATCATATTCATTGTTCGTCAGAAAAAAAGCAAAGTTTTATAGATTAATACGGGCAGATATCTAATATTTTTATCACTCAACAACTAACGACCGCAAGTATTTTAAAAGTTGACGTATTTCATTTTCACATTCCCGGGGAAGTTTTTTATCGAATACACAAGTTGGAAGGAAGCGAACCGAACTCCGAAGTCCCGAGGCCTCACATTGTTTTATTTTTATCGCGACCGCGGCTCTAAATTATTCCTTGTTTAAAGCTCTTTTACTCGCTTTATTAATGGGCCTCTTTGTTTTATTGTCTCCGATGAAGGGAACTTGTACTGGCTTGTCTAATTGTGTCTTAAGTTTTGGTTTGGAACGCGACACCATTATACTTTGTTGTTTAAATATAGAGAGACTATAAATAAATGAAGTCTATTGAAACGGCCCATTGGATGCACTTAAATATTCAGTAAGAGACTGTTTATTACAACTAAAGAAGTTTATATCATTTTCTTCGGTTACCGCGATAGTTATTCATGAAATAAAACGATCCCCTGTAGACCAGGAACCCTGTAAAGTGTTCAAGTGGGGCTGAATTATATACAATATATACTTAACTAATCCGTTCGCGATATAATCGGTTTTGTGTAGTTTTATTTCATTTTATAAAAAAGTATAGTTCAGCACAAATAATAATGGTAGTTTAACTATGACATTTTCATTGCTCATGCTCTGAAAGTGGGCTGTTGTTTATCTATGATACGGGTGGAAAACGATGCATCGCGGCCCTTGGGTTGCAAAAAAATATGTTCTTATTAGTACTTGCCTTGTAAAATTGTAAGCACCAAGCCGAACAAAGTGCCAACAAAACTCTTATTTAGAAACAAATTCGAAGGTATTATTTTCTTCGGTTCGGTTAGTTCTTGGTTTCTAGTTTTTTTTTTTTTTTTTTGTAGCGATAATCGTAAGTTAAATACCTATGTCAGTTCATTAAATTATTTTAATTTTTCGGTTTCATTTAAGTGTTTTGATTTTATATAGCGGTGACCAAGAGAAACAAACCTATCAAGTTTTTTTTATTTTAATACGCGTAGGTAAGCGACGGAATAATGTTATACTGCCATATATGAATTTAAACTTAAAAATAAATTCTTACTAGTAAATATTATATTTATTTAATTAATACTTTTATGTTTTTTCTTTCCTCTCATTCGTAATGAAAAGTAGAGTGTTTAACTTGGGTGAAAGGCACCCATTTCCACCCTTGGTTAACAATCTACTATTTTTATTACATGGATACTTATGTTCAAATCCATATTGCTGCGGCAATGCACTTCAATCCAGATTGCACTGCAGATTATTTATTTGAATTAGAAACATATATCAGAGTAATTCATAAATTCGGACGTTTCCGTGTGAACACAACAAAGGATTACTGTATACCAGCTTGCACCCTTTGACTCGGTTCAGAAACGAGCTGTCCGAATAGTCGACGATCCCAGACTCACAGGCGGTATTGAACCCTTAAGTCTAAGGAGAGACTTCGCCTCCTTATGTGTGTTCTATCGTCTGTACAATGGGTTGTGCTCTGAAGAACTGTTCGACATGATGCCAACGTCCACTTTTCATCATCGCACCGCTCGCCACTGACTGGGCGCTCATCCTCACACCTTATAACCTAAATGGTCGCGCACCGTGCGGTTTCAGAGGAACTTCCTCCCGCGGACGGTCCGTCTGTGGAATGAGCTCCCTGCCGAGGTTTTCCCGTTGGACTACAGTATGGGGTACTTCAAAAGAGGAGTGTACAGTCGACGACAAAGATATGTATACACTTTTGCACCTTATTACAATGGAATAAGGTAGAAAAGTGTTTACATATCTTTGTCGTCGACTGTACAAGTTCTTATTGGGTCGGCAACGCGCATGTGACACCCCTGGGGTTGCAGGCGCCCATAGGCTACGGTGACTGCTTTCCATCAGGCGGGCCGTATGTTTGTTTGCCACCGATGGTAAAAAAAAAAGGATTATTGCCTAGTGCCTACATGTTTCTATATCACGACGGTAGCAAACTATCATTGGCCTGCCTGATGGCAAGCAGCTACCATTGTTCATGGACGCCTGTAACTTCAGGAGATTCTAATGAATTTTGCCGACCCTAACATCAATGACTACGACGGCTAGTTTACATTGCACATACTCAAGAGTACACTGACATGAGATAGAGATAGGAACCAACATTACTTGTTGTACCCACCATCTCTCCTACTTTACTTAGGTATACAGAAGTTTAATCAGTCTGAGAAAACAATACTTTACCGACAAAGAAAATCCAAAGAGGCGTTCATAGGTTTACCTCATAATGTGTTTATACGCATAGTTAATAGGAGAGGCCTACGTTCGGCAGTGGACTGAGATAGGCTGATGATGTGATGTTCAATTGTTCATAGGTATTTGTTAAGAGAGCTTTGTCGGGCTTGATTTAGGGTTCTTCTCTGAAAGTTTGCCTGCTAATTGCCACGACTATTTTCATACATTTTGTATGGGACGCGGCAACTAGATCGCAGACAAAGTTTCAGAGAATGACTCTTTAAAGCTTCGACGATAACATGGAAGATAAGATGGAAGTCAAAGGGCCTTGACTGACTCGTTTTTTCGGTGAGGCTAGACTACGTCAATGAACCGATATCTCAAGGATTGAAGTTCTGCGAAGAGCCACAATGTGATCGCGGCTAGCGCAGCCCGCGACAGATTTACGTGCGCCCGCGCCGTTCCGCGAACCACGAGGAAGTCTGCACTAACTTACGGCGCAAGGATTACTTCGACGTTCGGAGAAGCTGCCTAACAAAACAAGATTGGTGATCTAATCTTTTTTTTTTTTTTTTTATGTAATACATTCTTTAATGCATGTTATTTTAATAAGATGTATTATTATACTGTTTTGAAAAAATAAGTCGACCTGAGTTTCTTACTGGTTCTTCTCAGGAACGGCGTAGGGTTTGAACCAGTAGTAGATTTTTTTCTCTCATGTCAGACGATTCGAAAGTGCTTATTAATAAGCTTACTTGAATAAAGAATAGTTTGACTTTGACTTTGACTTTGAAAGTTGATAAGAAATTTATAAGTTAACACTACATGGCAGGTAAATTTTAAATTTTTTTGAAAGGAGGTAATCTAATTTTCAAAGGCACGTTTAAAAAATAAAGTTCGGTATAGACAACATAATAGTCTATCGGAGATTTTCAGAAAATACTATCAACATTATCAGTTAGAAACAAATGGCGTTAACGCTGAAAATGTTGTAGTGAAATCATTGAGTGACCTTACACTTTTAACCGGTTCCTAATACTCGTACATAAAGTACTTGTTTAATTTATGGAAAATAGTAGTACACCCAATAAAAGGTGCTTGACGTTAAGCCCGGGTTTCAATGTTCATAGCCACGCTATTTTCAAATCATGTCGAATGTTTGTCACGATGTGACTGTGTTTTCACATGTACAACGTATTGGCAGATATTTGCCTTCGTTCGACCTATCTTCCGACCACTCTCAGTCTTAAATCTATTTATTTTTCAAAATCTTACGATGATGAACAATTTTCCACACGTTTCACAAAATATAAGTAAAGTAATTTGTTAATTACATCGTTTGAGCGCGTTCCGTGCCAAAGTTTGTGGGTATGTCATGATTTATGTCAGCTTGACAACTTGCCACTAAGATTACTGACGGTGACTGATGCCAGCAGACATAGTGGCAGTAACAGGTTTCGCAGCATTTTGTTCGTGTTGGTTGGTAAAATGGTACGGTAGATTAGGCGCCAATGGCGTTGATCCACCTATTTTCCGTCTCTAATCTACCAATTTCTGCTTACTTTTGCATGTCGTTCTACCAGTTTGCCCCGGTTGCATGTGACAACACTGCGATGTGACAAGAAGGTATCCATCAATCGAAGGACAGGTCTGGTGGTTCCGGGAACTCTGGCGAGTGGGGCGGTAATGGCGGCCGTTCCCACGGCAACCGCGGCCTCTTTGACCACTTCTATTTTTATTCCGTAAACAATATAAACCTAAACTTAGTCATTTTGATTCCTCTGAAAGTTGAAGTCGGCAGTTTAGCCAACTCGCTTGGAGGAAAAAGTATAACAATGGCTACTTAATAGCTGTCCATTTTGGATAATGTATTCGCCAACGAACATGATATAGGTATAAAATTTATTAGAATTGAAAATAATTTAATAATTAAAAAAGGAAATACAGTTAGGTACAAAATAGAAAAGAAATTTTCTATTGAAATGACCTCATATATTTGTAGTAGGTATCAGGTGAAAAATATTCATTTTTAATCTATTTTAAAAGGGATAGTCCTACTATGTACTTCACGAAAATTTCTTTATTAAATTTATGTCCTCTTTTATTCAAAATCTACAATTTCAAATAGGAGCTACCCAACCCAAGCAAACAAAATAGATATGTGTTCGTGGACACGTTCCATGAAAATTATGTTTTACATTTTCATACAACATTGTTCAGGAATCGTCTGCACGAAAGACAAAAAGCCGGCCGAACCAGTGGAAGGCAATTATAGAGACATCCGATATGAATCAAGGCGGCGATGCGGGCAAAAACTCCATATTTCATACTTCTGCCGTCGGCGTTGTATAACTTGTGGCGTATCATACGAGTAGAAGTGTTTAGCTAGGGGTAGACTTAGGTACAGCCAAGGAAATTCTTTTATGTACAAATTATACTTTGTTGATGTCGCTGCTGTGACAAAGTCCGAAATCGTATGGAAATCAGTTTTTACTCTACTGTACATTAGGCATACAAAAATCTGCCCGCGCATGGTCCCACGAAAGGCGAATAAGAAAAGACTCTTTCGACTATTTTGACGAGCAAGAAACGAACAAAAGACATTTATTTTAGATCCCATGTGAGGAAAAGTGTGCTATAACTGATTGCTGGTTATTCACACTGGCGACGCCGGCGAGTAAATTTTCTAATCTCGCGAAGAAAAAACTCGCCAATCGCTACTCGTTGACGGGACCGTATACGCACCTAAGATCTATCTGGTTCTAATAACTTGACATAATAAATACTGACAGCGGGAATTCAATGTTCTACGTACCTATATACAGTACGTATATACCTATATACCTTATAACCTATATACAGTACGTAAGAGTTGTACCTGAGAACTAACTGACTATATTAAGCGATTTAAACATTTTCCCGAAACGTCAGGATATAATTAAACGTAAGTTTACGCGATTAAGACCCGTTTGTCTGTAAAATATGAGTGATAATCGTGAAAGTTTAAATCAATATATTTTCCCAACTCTTCTGAAACTTCCAAAACCATTTAGGGGCCTATTCTGAGTCCCAAACCTCACACTCCTCACAGGCTACGGGTATACACTTAATTTTTGGCCATATACTTCCGTGTATATTTAACATCTTATAGGCTTATGATGGTCTAGACTAGCTAGTGTTTATCGTTTGTCGTCTTTGCCGGCACGTTCTAACAAGTAAGCAAGTAGATAGGTACGAAAGTGATGCATAGCCTGATGATTCATCATCCATTCAGTTTTGCCAGGTTCGTACCTACTCTGATTTGCTCCGATGTCGGCTGTAAAAAGATCCCTAAAGTTCCAAAAAGATCCGCCAACGCCAAACCATTGTTGGCCCTTGGCCTTCCGTCTAGTAGCCCTGGAAACTGGATATTTTCAACCGTACGGTACAAAAATGGGGAGTATTTATAAAGAATGGTCCGATTTGATCTAGGATCCGCTAGAGGTCAAAAAGATAAACGGTAAAAGCTGGAGCCATCATCATAAGCCAATTCAGCGAGTCAAAATTGTCCATTATTGTCATAATCGCTGTAGCCGTATCATGAGCTGTCGCGGCGTAATTAACGCGCGTTTTCTTTCTATCCGGCTCCCTCACGCCAATATGCAAGTACGAGCAGGATGGATGGAAAGTATATGCGCGTTAATAACGTACCGGCAGCTCTAAATCACCTTGCCTTGCATGCAACGCATGGCATGGAGATGGCGCGCCGCCAATGCGCGCCGAGTCGTCGGCTCGCGACGTCCACGTTCGGCCATGCACGGCATCTGCGCGCCGTCGGCCCGGCACGTCATGTCATACCCAGTTATGAGACATGTGGATGAACCAATGTCAAGGTCGGGATTTACTAACGGGTGTTTGTCTTGGATGTGATATGAGATATATTATGACAAATGGGGAATACAAAACTTAGGTTGATTGAAATCTCCCTTTTGAAATGCAACAAATCATGTCGCACGTACCTAGTTCCTTAAAAAGTAAATATTATACATGAGTTTACCATTTATATTTTAAAAGAAAAAAGTAGTCTACAAAAGCGATATTCCGTAACGAAATACTATGGTTTGGTAATTAAACCCTTAGAAATACAGGCTTCCCAAATTGCTTGACGTAGGTATTCCTTATTCGTAAATGTCTGCTAACTCTGCAAGCCGCTAACTATTGTTTATCGCTATCGGACTTATATGTAGACATATTTATAAGAACGAAAGGGACACACGGGCTGCTTGCTAAGCTTAGGAGACGTCTATGAATAAGAGGGACACAATTAATACATGTATATAACTATATACAAGTTTTCAAAGGATTTTCCTGTACCGACAAGAAGCCCGACTTCGCGATCAACAAGAGATTACACAACAATGGCGTCACGGGTCGCCGCCGCCGCGCTCTCGCGACATTACCTCGTTTGTGCTCCAATTTGCGCTCTAAGGACCTTAATGGAGCACCGACAAAGGGATCCTCGGGGAATGTGAGGGTTCCAGACTTCCAGAGGGGGCTGTCAAACGCGGAAAAACTAATAAAACGGAGCACATATTGCGTCGAAAAACTCAGTTATGCGTGCCGGTTGTCGCTGGTATTAAATTGGGGGAAATTTAATGTGGCTCGGAAGTTTAAGAAGTTTTACTAGTAGAATGAATAAATATCATGGGGCAATCTTACACAAATCGACCTGGCCCCGCGGTAAGCTCAATTAAGGCTTGTATTGTGGATACTAAAGCGACGAGATACCTACAGGGTGACGTCAAGGTCGTAGAGTAGGAGTGAACAGGGTACCAGAGACGGTGAGCAACTTTCACTGTGAAGACAACCATGAAATTGTGAAAAAAATACTTTTTCATACAAATTGGTTACGCGATCTCGTCATTTTGTATGGAATAGTGATTTCATGGTTGTCTCTATAGCGAAAGATGCTTAGGGTGACCGTCCGCGTCTCTATATAGGTATAGTACCCTGTTCACAGTGTTCACTCCTACTCTACGACCCCGATGCCATCTTGTATAGGTAATATAGGTATAATAGATAGAGATACTTACACTAGATACTTATATTAAATACATAGAAAACAACCAAGACCAAGGAAGGGTATTTTACGTCGTACTCGTATTCCTCGTCGATATTTGAATCCAGTACAGAAATTATCGATTGAAAGTGAATTTATTATTTTTAGTGTTAATCTAATGTAATAGATTGGCAGCTAATATAATAACAAGGGAGTTGTTCAAAAATACAGGATTCGTCGAGACAGAGGGTAAATATTCGGATATTCAGAGCTTATCCGGACTCCGGACATATTACATACATTACTGCCGCCGTCTGTACTAGAAAACCCGTCAATGATACAAATAATTAGATACTAATCATTGACTGAATTAAATGAAAATTGTACATGAACATGGTTGTAAAAACGCGAATCGCGCCAGCGGATCCGTCGGCACCGCTTTGAGAAAAACTCGCACAAGAAACCGACGAATTAGAATGCTCATTAGTATTGTAATGTAAGTATCGCGAAGTGCTAATTTCTAGTGTATCGTTTGTTTGTGTAAATGAGCCGGGTTTTTGAGCGCAGCGCGGCCGTTCACAAAGCTATCTCGCAATCTTATGCTCTGCAGAGTCTACAGCTTCTCTACAGATAGAAAATAATTTTCTTGATTTATTCTGGATTGTTTTTCTTCTGGTGGACCTTAAATCTGTAAGTAATAGATGTCCGATTGTGTCACAACATTTTGTAACTTTTTTACCTTCGTTATTTAATAAGTATCTAGGTACCAACGCATAACTAGGTCACTAATGTTACTATCAACAGTGGGGGCCTATTTCAATGAATGTTTAAGATAGTAAGCAGCAAAAAAATGCATGTAGGTAAATAATTTTGATCAGTTAGGATTTACGAATGAAAACGTGATACATCCTAGGATACAATTTTTCAGTATTTTCTAGTATTTATTCTTCCCGTACTATTTAGATGCGACATACGACAGCGTACTATTTAGATGTTTTAACCGAATGCTAATGAAGAATTAGCTGAACCTGTTTACTTACAGTTTATTATTACGCACACCTTGCGTTACATTGCAAGTACATAGGAGACAATTTACATTAGTATCTACTTATCACCACAACTCTACCTTCACCTTATAGTTCAAAAACAAAAACATTGAGTTAAAAAAATATAGTAGGTACTGCATACAGTCGATTAAAAAGTAGTGTATTTTTTGCCTCACTGGAACGGTAACTAGGTGAAAAGTGGATGCACATACACAATCGTCTATATAGTTCTACAGTTTATGATAAAATAACTGTTTTGTATAATGATGAGTTGAACAAATAAGATGTGCCACAGACATGGGATCCCCAGAGTTCGGAAAAAGTAATTTGATTGCTTCTGTAAATTACATTTGTATGTGTATTTTGTAATGTAGATTACAAAGTACACGTTTACATACTCATACAAAAGTAATTGGAAGAAGTAATCGGATTAAATACTTTGTGCCCAACTCTGGGGATCCCTATAAAACTAAAAACTTCATAATACCAAATACCGAAGGTATTTATTTTAGGTTTATAAGAAGGTATCTATTTCGGTGTGCATTGAAATGAATTGAGATTTCTACGAACAGTTATGAAGATACACAGTTTAATTGAAAATCAAGTCCCTCGGTAGTAGTAAGGAACAAAGAGGGGTTATTACCTAAACTAGTTCACAGTCGAGTGGATCAGCTTATGAACTGTGCATCGCATAATGAGTGCAGCGGGTGCAAGTGCATGCGGGCGTTATCGGCACCAGCGGCGCCGTAAATCACTGCACTTACTTACTTAAACTGTTAAACTTTGCTACGTTAAAGATAATTGCAAACATGCAATGAAAATTTGCTTATCGCTAAACGAGTTGAGCATTGAGTTACAAAAATATAAGCGGTTTGAAAAGAGAAAACACAATACTCGTATGTCTCGGTTTTAAAATGAGGCAGTATTAGTTAGGTACTTATCAGGCTTTGATTCTATCATATAACTAGGAACTCTTATTCATGCTCCTTTACATGCAGGTATAACTAGTTATACCTGCATGTAAGCAACGTGCCAACGTGCTCGGAGTTAATGTAGATACATTTATATTTATAGAAAACCCACCTCTCGCGCATGTTTGACCATGATAGATGGCTGAATAAAAAAACTCTACTTATTTGCCTACTTACCACACTTTAAAAATATTACACATTATAGTAAACATACGGATCTCTTCCAGAAATTATACACTATTGAACACGTTACAAAAAGTTAGATACATGTATTCCTAAAGGTAAATAACGATTTCTTCCAGATAAGATAACCTTTCAGCAATCATGGTGCGCACACTTAATTCCTCACCGTCGCATTCCCAGCGCTGTACCTACATACGAATGAATAGATTTACAAATACTATCAGTTTCTGTGCGAGTTTCTATGATTTTAAATCTCCATTATACACATACGCATATTTTGTAACTACATTTATAGGTGATCTTTCAAACATTACAAAAGGTATCTGGAAAATCCTCGAGGATCAGGTTTAACCTCTCAAAATAGAAACCCCAAACAAACAGCAGTCGCCACCAACACTAACGCTCAAATAATATTGTTTGCTTACCAAATTACACGAATAGACAAAAACACTCCACTTTACCCTTTATTTACAGAAGGAGTTGTGCAATAACCGGGGGTAGGGCCGGGTAGGGTCGGGCCGCGGGTAAATCGGCCCGGTCCATTCTAGGAGCATTCCGCGCGCAATTAAAAATCAAATAATGCTGTGAGAGGGCTTTTTGACCGTAATATAGCAGCTGCGTTGGCGGAGATTCAAGTAAAAGAGATTTAATTAATTTAAAAATTTGTACTAAGTTTTCTATTGTATGTAATCAAACGTTAAATTATGACAATACGCATCACGCCACGCGTATTTATAAATGAACGTCCTTTCCCTGTTTTGATTTCATATAATTTAATATTTACCTGATAAACACGTGTAATTAATATTTTTCACTAAGTGCATGGGATTATCTATATCTAATTAGTTTAGTTGATCGTCTCATCAAAGTTTTCTGCGTGATTGTACCTCGGAATCTAAAACGACTATGTTAGGTTGGTCACGAATATAAAATGAAAGACACACATCGAATTGGAAGGTAAAATGAATATGATTTACTTATGTATTATTTAAGTAATAAGTTAGGCTTTTGTAATAGTAATAGTTAATCTGAGAAGGTATGTAAGCAAGTTAGGTAGCCTACTCTACTTGCCTTTAAAGTGCTGATAAAATTAACTACTCTACGAGTAGTAAACTACGGGGCGGCGCGTGGTATCTGTGCCAAGGCAAAAACATAATCCACCAGATTCATAGAACCGAACCGACTTAGTAAATTCCATTTTTTATAGAAATGTAATACACAACAGGCATTGCTCTTGCGCACCGACGCGCGAAAATTGGTCCAGCGATACTTGAAACTGGATGATTGTTCGATTGTTACACATTTGACATCATGAAACAACTTGCATGACGACCACCCGCTGTGCAAAATATTGAATAAACTGTCGTTGTTTTCATTGTTGTGAAATACTGTCATCCTGATCTGTCTCTATTACGATTAATCAATTGTTTCACTGTATTATCTCTCTCATTGGCAATCATTGGGAGAGGCCTGTGTCCAGCAGTAGACGTCTTTCGGCAGATGTGATGGCGATGATAATTATTATCTGAGGAGTGCAATAAAAGTTGTGGTTTCCATCCTATCCTAAATTCGTTCCAGCACAGATCCGGGAAGCCAATTAGGTGGATAATTTAATTCATAATATTACCAAAACAACAAAAGGACAAATATGTAAATTCGGTACCTTAAAAAATGTATGAGTTTGAATTGGCTAGGATGTACTGGATGTAGGTAGGTATACAGTCGACTCGAAAGGCGAGATACAAACAAACCAAAACAACACTCAAATAGAAATGTCCACGCAAGAACGCACTTGTTCAGCCCAGCACAGGTCAAAGGAAGGACTCACTTACCTTTCCTCCGTCCATTTCAAAGAGGAGGTGGGTCCTGCATTCCGAAAAGGCCTGAAAACGCATAAAATACGATAGTTTACGGCATTCTTCTTTCAAAGCAGAAGGGTAATGAAAACCCGGCGACCCTTGGCTAATGAAAAGTTTAATATCCCCGCACGTGTGTCTCGATGCACAATTTATTGAGAGTAATTTCGCATGTCATAAAACCGAATTAATATCGCCGTGGCGGGACGAATGCGAATCATTCGCATGTATTAATCTGTTTAGGGCACTTGTCCCGTGGCACGTGCGGGCTCTGCGTTCATTTGTTTCGGACAGTAGACATATTCGCGTACGTCGAATTGATTCAGCGTGATATGGGGATGTGGGGCAGGTTCGGAAGGGGATGGTGGGTCTATAGATCACGACAGGTCCTTTCATCCTTTGTAGCACGGAAACTTGGGAGTATGCAGGATATGATTTGAGCTTATTAGCTTGAAAATGTTATAGTAGCTTTGTGATATTTTTTAGAAAAAGATATTTGTAGATTCATGGTTTTGTCGAGGATAACGTTTTTGCGGCGTTTGGATGATGCATTTTCGGACACTTGCGAGTAATAGTCAGAAATATATATTCGTATACAAAAAAAAAATACAAATAATTTTTGGAATAATTTTTATAATTCGAACAGGTATTTTTGGAGGAGCAGACTGGGGAATAATCTACTATCATACATGAACATTCAATATTACTACTCCGATTATTCCCATTGAAGTAGTTGGTGGCGTATTGATTGATGTTCTCTGGAAAAAATATTAAAATATGGTTTCTGTTAAATTAAATAAGGTAGAGTCTCGTAATTGTAACTATCTCTACCTACTATCATTGTTTTGAGCAACGAACACTGTGCACGTTAGACTACTTAGTTACTTCCTGCATATAAATAATAAATAAAGAAATAAATAAATATCTTGGGACATCATACACTAATCGACCTAGTCCCACGGTAAGCTCGATTAAGGCTTGTGATGTGGGTCCTAGGCGACGATATATATAATAGATAGATACATATAGATACTTAAATACATAGACAGCCATGACCAAGGAACAAATATTTGTGATAAATAAATACACAAATAATGCCCTCACCGGGATTCGAACCCGGAACCTCCAGCTTCGTAGGCAGGGTCACTACCAACTAGGCTACGGAGGCTGACATTTTTGCGGCGTTTGCATGATGCTATTTCCGACACTTGCGAGTAAAAGTCATAAATAAATATATATTTGTATGTTAAAAAAATTACAAATTATTTTTGGAAAAATTTTTTTGGAATAATTTTTATAATTGGAACAGGTATTTTTGGAGGAGCAGACTGGGGACTAATCTACTATCATACATGAACATTCAATATTACTACTCCGATTATTCCCACTGAAGTAGTTGGTGGCGTATTGATTGATGTTCTCTGGAAAAAATATTAAAATATGGTTTCTGTTAAGTTAAATAAGGTAGAGTCTCGTAATTGTAACTATCTGTACCTACTATCACTGTTTAGAGCAACGAACACTGTGCACGTTAGAGTACTTAGTTACTTCCTGCAAAAAACATCTAAGGCGTTTCAGCCAGTATCAACGTTAGTTGTAATAATAGCCTTACCATTCATTTGACTGATGTCACACTCCCTCATCGTCAATCGTCATCATATCGTATGAAATTTAGAAGAACGCGCCTTTATAGATAGAGATAGGGACGTATCAGCTGACACCGGTCTACCCTATTCTAGACATCAATAATATGAATTTTATTTTAATACGCGCAATATTTATTAATTCAAATGAAAAACGCGATCCCTCTCATTTATCATCAAACAAGTGGTGTAATTGAATTTTCGGATTATTGTAATACTCCATTCATAGAGTGACCCCACACTGTCGTTATTAGTGCTAGTCGGAATTAGCGTGTCAATGGTTTTATTAGTTGGGGCGTACGTTACGTATCGCGCCGAGTGTGGGGCGCGCATCCGAGCTGCCACTGCCGCCAGCGCCACCTGCTGTTTGGCTTGACAAACACGAGGGTGTGTTTCAAGTGTCTTTGTGAATGGATACCGATCATATTTTTTGCAGTGTTATTGTAGTTTTTTTTTCTGAGAGCTACGGAATTCAATGTTCGTGAATTGGTAGAACAGAATGTTGATTGATGTAAATTTTACACGTGTCATACTTTTACGATGACGACTTTCGAGGTACAACCTATTGTGGTGATATCATGACGTATGTGCAAATTCGTATGACTCTTTGCTTAAAGCCTCGGTTGAGAGCATTAATTTCTTATTGGTTTAGTTACAGCGAGCACCCGGCCCGCGGGAGGAATGCAGCTCCCGCCCGGGGATGCCGCACTCTAATAAACAATGCGATCCGAATTGATGCTACACAACTATTCAAAAACTTTATACGGGGGCCCTCGCTCAACATGCTCTTTTTTCATTGAAAACAAAAAACATACATCTTGATAAACATTAAGTCCCCATTAGAAATAAAATCAATTTCTAACATGGATTCACGGCCACCAAATTGTAATTAATAGTGCGGTGAAGAGGTTTCAACAGACGACGTAAGTTATAGGTCTGGTGCGCGATGCTGCCGGGCGGTGACAGTGCGGCCGCGGCGTCAGCGGCGCCCCGCCGCGCGGGGCCCGTCCGCAACGCCGGCATCCATCATGGCCCGCACCGACACACGATCGTTTGTCAAACAAGAGAAATGATTCCATCACGCATCGACGGGGCCCGCCCGACCCGCGCCGCACCGACCATGACGCGGCGGACGCATAATTCGCGACGACACCGACACGACTTCGAACTTTAAAAATTAGGAAGCTCAATTAATCACTGCGCGGCGTGTAGCCGTAATGGGGTTTTAATTGGATCCGTAAACTGCCCGGATCACGTTTAATTAAAGACGATCATCGATCGGGAATTTATTTGGAGCTTCCTGCATTGGCAAATGAGTGGCACGAGAATGGGCGCGGAATAAATCAGGGCCGCATAATGAGGCGCGGAAACAATCGACGACAATGCCCAATTGAATCGACTTTGATGCCTCACTCGCGTTTTTGTTGCAATTTGTTCAATTGTGCGGCTGTCCGCAGCCGCGACCGCTTCATCCGAAGGTTCTCACGGATATTCACAATTCTAAAAATCCGCGCGTTCGGCCGCGGTCCGGTGTGAGATGTGGAGAGATAAGGTCGATAAATTTAATTAAACGTTTCGCAGTCTCTCACGGGGCGGGGGTCGGGGACCGCGGGGGACGGGGGCAGGCAAATTTGTTGGGCCGGCGTCGGTCGCTTGTCGCTTGTATTAATTAAGTGCGGCGGCGACTCAAAGCCGACGGCGGGAAAAAACGTCCGCGCAGTGACCGCGGTCACCGCGCGGCGAAAAACTGGTAGCCCTTTAGCTCGCCCGCTGCATTCATTACTGACCCTTTCTTAGTCCTAAACAAGTGTCTATTAAAAAGATGAAGCCGAACGTCGCAAGAATTCCAATTTTAAACCCTCTTAGAGCTCGAGAAGTGCGAGTCACGGCGCGGATCATTATGTTTCGCTCAAAGTTCATTTGCGAGTTCTCACATGAAGTTGTCGGCGCCCGGCGCCCCCGCTGACGGCTCACGGAAATTAGAAAAACTTGCCCGACGTTATTACGACGGCTATTAAGTTATAATTCGCTGGAGTGTCACGAGCACCTGAATATAGCTTCCGGTAATTATGAGTATTTTTTCAGGCTCTCAGCACGTGTCGCGCCGGGTTTACATATGTATAAGGCAACAAAAGATATTTTAATGCGAGTCTTGACATACGAGCGGTGCGCGGAATGCGCGGCGGGAGTCCCGGACCGGCGGGGCAATGTCGCCCTTATGTCTGGGGCATAAGGGAGGTCTCCCGTGATGTGTTCATCCACGGGCGGGGCAGCTGATGCCCCCATATCACGCATATCTGAGTAGATAGCCCTCTAATACCCCGCCTCATAAGAGAAGAACGTCTCAAGGTAGCCCGGAGCCGGCACCGCTTCCGACCTGTCCTCCGAGGCGCGGTGATCGCTTCGACCCGTTCCGAGAACCGGCAGTCGATCGTTCTAATATACATATAATTTGTTTCGATGCCGTGTCGATAACAATTGTGTCATTTACATATTATTTTGATTGAGATTCTTTCGCTACCTGAATACGAACGAGGCCTCTAAAGATAAGGATAAAGCCGGCAGGTGATGCGCTGCTGAGGTATTTGTGTGACAAATATTAGGAGATGGCAATGAGTCCTATTCTTACCTATAAAACTATACTAATGTATACCCTAGGTACCTTGCTAGCAAAAGGAGAGTAGGTACCCAATGTACGTATATATCTAACTAACAGTTCTGTAAGGTCGAAATGGTAAATTTAAGTAAGCAGTTGACATTCTGGCTTGTATTTGATCGCGACGAAAAGAGTGACTACACTGCTGGACACGCGCCTCTTTAACTTCTAGCATAGGTAATATGCACGATGCATACACACGCTGGGCAAGTGGGCTGGCGATCTCAGTGTTAGTGTGTTTATTATGATATGATGTCTTGCAGCCCGTCATCAATTTTCAATAAATGAACGGTCAGTAGGTAACACATCAAATCAATCCCTTAGTCGACTCCTATAACGCCCGCGGGAAGAGTTGGGGTGGTGACAAAGGTATTCTTATTCTTACTACCGTCACCACGCGGCGCTAACTAACATTGTATCTAAGTACATTTTTCTCTACCGCCCGCTATCGCTTCAACATTACGCAATAAATCAAGTTAATATATAACACCATTTATTCCCTGTTATCTGTAAAGGAATAAATCACTCGAGTACAGAATAGATCGGCTCTAATTAAGAAACTAGCAGTGAAGGGCGGGATGTGCTGCCCGTACAAACTCATAATATTAAGATAAACTGTCTCAGTTCACGTCACGTGACGTCGTCGCTGGGCTGGCTGAAATATTACTCTAGTTTCAAATACTGTGGGCTTGAATTAAACTTACTGATGATTGTTTGGAACTAGAAACCCAGAAATCATGAAAGGCCTTTAGATAGTACCTACAGTAAAAAATAATGTGGTCTTCTGCTTTTTGACTCTATTCAGTGATAATTAAAGACGAAAAGTGGTAGATCATATTTATATAAAGACTAACATTCAATGAAACACTCCGCGCTCTAGCTGACGATGAGCAGATTCAGCCGGTAATAGACTCGTCTCCAAGCATGATAGTTATATTCCCTTTTTTCATTAAACCGTCTTTAAGGAAATATGACGCATATATTGGTATACTCTCAACAACCCATATAATAGTACCGTTTCCTTTAAATAAAGCTTAGCTTTTTATGTGAAAATTACTGCAACTTTTGTAGGTACATAATTATTATTGGTACTTATTAATAATCACGAAGGCTTCCTGTCACATATCGATGAAAAATATCCCAAAATCTGTCATTATAAAATAACGTAAAGCTGAATTTACACTTCCAAGTTTTGACACGCCACTATGGGTAAAAGGTTTTCATTATTCCGTGGGTAAAAGTGAGTGGCTGAACTGGTATCTGTTCCTCTTTCTTGTGTATAACTTTGTTTCAAAACATGTAGCAATAACTTGCAGGTGCAATCTGGCTTACTAAGAATTTCATTTGATCTCTAGGCGTATCGTGAATCAAGACAGCGCAAACACACTACAAAAGATTACTCGCGGCCCAAACTAGATTAGAACGTCATACTATTCATACTCCTTGATTTATTCATCACAATATTCCGTGATTTATCCCGCGGGGCGGCGTACGCGCACCTAAATAGAGTCGGAAGTAAATTACGCGCTATCGCGGCATCGCCAGATTTATCGCTCCGTGAGACACTCAGCCTCTCATTCTCCACCGCGGAATGTGTCCATGAGTTATTAAACATCATAATTATTGCCTTTTAGAGATTATGGGTCATTACTGTCATTATACCTCATTTTCTGATTAAGCTCATGTTCTCATTGTCATACATAAAAACAAGTAATTTGTTGAGAATTTGAGATACTTAATTAGGCGAACTTAAGTCGAGAATACCTAAGTGCACCATCTCGATAGATAAAAATCAGAACAATTACGGATTCAAGAAATTTCTACTGTAGGATGAGAACGTTTTTAAATAGATGTCTATTATATTTATAAAGGATTGGCAACGGTCATGCTAACAAAATAGAAAAAATATTAAATCTTTCACATTGCGATGAATTTAACATTCTGTTAAATGAAAACTAAGTGTCATAATACTAAATTTGACAGTGCAGGTAAAGCAATTAACCCGGACAACTAAACGGCGAGTTCGAATCTGAAAGTATTAAGGTCAAACATCATGAAACAGCCAGACTTTAAACAGAGACTGAGGGCAGTAATGTTGTAGGGTTGCGTCCAGTCTACAGTCTTTAAGAATAGCTTAATAAAGTAAACAAATGACGTATTTTTTGTGACGTCACCGCTGGGCGCCGGCGGCGGGGGGCGGGGGTCGTGAATAATGACGTTTGGTCATTGATTAATAGATCTGCCGCGTGCGCCCGCGCATCAACCACGGAGCGAACAAAGTAGTACATCTTTATGTTATTGGTAGTCGCTATAAAGTCGACCGATGAGGGTAGAAAATAAACAGAGGATCTACTTGCACTTTAGCTGGATATGATTTGTAAGGAATTTTTGGGATGATGTAAAAATATGGAACGTCGATCGGCCATTCGGAACGGAACATTTAAAGTCATTGCACTTAAGTTTATCGATAAGTTTAATTCTACTGCATGTCTGCAATATTAATTTTAATTACTTTACTCATTACATCTATCTAGATTAAACATTTAATACCTAATCAATCTTTAAGTGTACCTATATAAAGTTCTAGTTTGATTAATTTAGCCAGTATTAGGTAGGTAATTTATTATTGCTATAGTAAGGAAAAATTTTTTGTTTTTCTGGCTTTAAAAAGCTGAAAAAGATCCCTTTATTCGAGCGTGTCTGTCGAGAGAGACTACTTTAACAACAAGAACTCTGTCGTGTATCGTGTCGTGTCGTGTCGGCTGCCGATGCTATCGCTCCACCGCGGATCGTCTACCAATTCATTACCATTCGGTCCCGTGTTCGGTGCTCGGCCGGACCGCCCGGCGGCTTACCCGCCCAGCAGCAAGGCAATTGGAGACCCAGCCACTATACCAAATTGATTAATACATTTTTGTGACAAATATATTTTCTGATACAATTTACCTATCGCCATTTATTTTTTATAGCCGATTTTACTTCCTTTATGGCTGATTTTTCAATCCCCAAATAATAATAAACCTATCCGTTAGTTATAATTCTCAGCATCCTTTTCTAAAATCATCAGTCAAATAAGGACAGGGCTAACATTTATTTGTCATGTACTGTTAACTGGGGATTGAAAAATCTGTCCTTATTAGTTACATCCTTATACCCAATATTCATTGAGACTATTCCAAAGACCCCAAATATAATGTTGCGTCATTTCACTGTGTTTCTATAGCCACCTTCCAGCTCCAGCATTAGGATAGTTCCAATAGTTCCATGCTATTCATATTATTGCATTGTTATTTGTCACACGATATACATAATCGTGGAAAACGGATCTATCAGATGTTACCAGTAACCATCATGAGCTGGCAAGTAAGGATTGGGTGAAGCAGTATCGCACTGATTCATTGGAGCGAGCCTGATGGACTCCTCCACGAATTGATTAAACACTACGGCTATAGGAAGTGGTTCAAAAACTTGCAAAATTTGATTGACGAATAAACATCGGGGCAACTGAAATTGAAAGCTTCGAACTGCATCAGTGCTTTAATTTTATACGAGTAAATAAATATTTTGTCGAGTAAATAAATATATTGTCAGCTTCCGTAGCCTAGTTGGTAGTGACCCTGCCTACGAAGCTGGGGGTTCCGGGTTCGAATCCCGGCGAGGGCATTATTTGTGTATTTATTTATCACAAATATTTGTTCCTTGGTCATGGCTGTGTATGTATTTAAGTATCTATTATGTATCTATCTATTAAATATATCGTCGCCTGGTACCCACATCACAAGTCTTAATTGAGCTTACCGTGGGGCTAGGTCGATTTGTGTAAGATGTCCCAAGATATTTATTTATAAATATGCCTTGTGCACATAGCACTTCAAGATATCCTACAAGAACTCTCCTTGTATCCCGCCGCGCTGATGGTATACCTCTATAGGTAGTAGTAGTAGGCAGGTATGTACCTATATGTAGGTACCGCAGAGTTCGGACTCTGAACGCCGGGCACGACCCGCACCACGCGGTGTGTTAGCTTTGGAGACCTACAGCCAAAATGATTATTAATTAGGTATATTAAGTAGGAAAAAATAATTGCAACCTGTACATACCTATGGTCTACCTGACCCACATTCGACGTGTCACCTCTTTCTTGCACTTGTGAATTCCTAGGTAAGTGGAATAGGAAGGCAACACGTCGAAAGTAGCCGAAGTAGCCGCCCCGCAAAGACGCCGCGGCGATGTTATCACGGCGCTGAGACAACAAATTTATTGGAGAACAAAACTCTTTGACGGGCATCGAGGAACTATAAATTGAGGCAGTCAACGCCGACCTCAGAGGGGCAGGGGGATAGCCCTGCAATCTAATAGTATTTGATTTAGGTGATATCGAATTATCGACTCTTATGACTGTTTGTCACAGTATGGACTATGGACCCTCGAATTACTTATTATTTACGTCAGTTTTGTTTCGATACTAATTCTTTTCTAAGTACATAATTGTCCGATATATCTTCGGTAAGAAATTACAAATGTAATTCTGCAAAAAATGCGAGAATGCAGAGTAACTAGACCAAAGTACCTACTATTCTTGTGATTAAGTATTTAGATTGCCTAATTAGGTATTTAATCACCAGAATTGTACCTAATCTAAAGAAACATCGCTGTTCGTGTTTTCCGAAACATATTTTACTCTAAGTACTTTTAGGATTTTGAGCATTAGAGTACCTATAGACTTCATACGTTTTAAATGTCGCGATAGCTCCCAACCCCACATATACCTACTTCATATTAACAGATATATTCTATTAAACATTTGAATGAATGTAATAGTTATTTAAGAGGCATTACAAGTATCTAGAGATTCCTGTCTCGATATAGGAATATTGTCAAAAGTTCGACTGCCGCCGACCGCCGCCGACCGCCGACCGTCAAACCTAGAAAAAACGCAACCCTTCATTGATTTACAACTAATGACGACAATTCGGTGAACACCCGCTACCTGGACACACAAAAACGATACAATTCATTATTGATCTTTGTCATCTGATCGATAGTGCGATAAGAATGGAATCATTGATGATCGATGATCATGTTCACCATTAATATTGACTTTTAAATAAACACCAAGTTTTCATCAGGATTTTTAATGTTTATAATCTAACTTACCTAAATTATTCTGATTAAGTAAAAGTTAAAGAGGAAAATGTTAGTGTAAGGGTCTCCCCAAAACTATCAACGCTTTCGCATTTTGAAGGCTAATTGCGCCGTATCACCGTCGATCGGTGTCCTCCGAGCTGTTTCTTTTTCGTTCTTATATTATTGCGTATTTAATGCAGTACCTAATAAAGGTTTTCATAAATGGATTTGGCCAAATTCACGTCGAGAGATTTGGGGAGGCCCTAAGGATTGACCGGTTTAGGCGACTGGTGCCAAATAGGTAATTTACAATATTAAAAAAATCCGCAGTATTGTTTTTCTCCTATTTTTTATAATCAGAATACGATATTGAATGGGCCGTTAATTAAATCAACACTATTTTTGTTAACCCAGATAAGCCTAAATTAATAAAATCTTACCCCGGGGTTTTTTCGATTTTTATGTTATTTGCCAGCCACCCACTACAAAAAGTTAAAAAACAGCATCGGTGTTATAACACCTGGTGGGCTTAAATGGGGTTTAAACTCTGTATATCGAGTGTAAACCTTACATTCAATCCATAGAGTCCAGTAGCCGTGCCACTAGTGAGCAAGTAAAGTTTGCGTTAAGGTGCGTTTAAACATAAAGAGCATTCGCTGTTCTAGCGCCCGTTCTAAGAAATCAACCAATCACGTTTTGTGTACCGATCGAATTTCGTAGAGTGGGAGGTTAGAACAGCGAATGCTCTTTTAGTTTAACCGCACCTTTAGCGTTTACTCGACACGTACGAGTAAACCAGTCAACCACACTCGCTCCAACACATAAGTGTGAGCGGGATGGATTGCTTTGTGTC
The DNA here is from genome assembly GCA_025490895.1 of Thaumatotibia leucotreta. Taxonomy (NCBI): domain Eukaryota; kingdom Metazoa; phylum Arthropoda; class Insecta; order Lepidoptera; family Tortricidae; genus Thaumatotibia; species Thaumatotibia leucotreta. The sequence goes on along the minus strand of JALPQI010000656.1, from coordinate 149,300 downwards.
TCGAGTAAACATTAACGTAAACGTTACATGCGAACTCATGGTACCTACGGCTACAAGTATTACGAGTATCAGTATATCATTAACGAGCGTAAGATAGAGTCACGTCCAGTATTTACTACAAGTGATGTCTAGTACATTTCAGAATGTAGGTACATAATAATATAGGTACAAGTATTGTAACAATAAAGCATGTAAAGTACCTACTTCGTAATATAAATATTGTCATACACAAAAAGACTCGATCGATGATCGAAGATAGATCGCGTCTAGATCGTAAATTATGTTTCCAAGCTCGATGGTTCACCTGTCCATGTAAGGTCGTTGAAAAGTGACTTGGAAATTAAGATCATTTTTCAGACATGGGTAGTAGCAGCTCTGTCTGTACCTGTACTGTATCGGATTGGTCTCCATCATTGTCCATACCGTTTGTCGAGGTCGCGTCGTAAGTAAAAAAAACCAGTCAAGAGCATGTCAAAAAATAATCGGTAATAATTACACTTGGTCGTTAGCCGCATCAAACGGCAACCCCGTATTTTCATTCGGCGATCGACCTACATAGTGTAGGTAAGTAATTGCCGTAGTAGCTTGCGAAATAAATGTTGTGCTTTACAAATCAATTTAATACTGAACATTTTATGCGAATATACATTATGCAGCGAATCCAGCGGACTCCTGCGACACCACCACCACCAGGTCATTAGTCCACCTTGTGGGGGGTCTACCCACGCTGCGCCTTCCGGTAGGTACGTGGCCGCCACTCGAGAATCTTCCCGACCCAACGGCTATCGATTCTACGCGCAATGCGGGTGGCACTGGCACAGGACCGGTCATTGTGGCCATCTTTGGGGGAGGCCTATGTTCAATAGAGGTCGTCTTTCGGCTGATATGATGATGATGGTGATGCAGCGAATCGAACCTACCGCCGGGGACGGTGACCAGGGGAGGGGGTAACACGCTCTCACTTTATTTTCAATGCACTATCTTACTCTGGGTAAAACAACAACATCCAGTTGGCTTATGAACTTATGATCCACGTTTTATCCATTTATCGTGCCACTTGTCACTTTCGCATTTATTAGCATACTCGTTAAGGTGCATTCAAACCAAACGAGCATTCGCTATTCTATCCCCCACTCTACGAAATCAACGAATCACGTCTTATGTAACGAATGAATTTCGTAGAGTAAGGGTTAGAATAGCGAATGCTCGTTTGGTCTGAATGCACCTTTAGAACATGACGGCAACGATGACAAACGATTAGACGAGGTACCATCATAACCCCACAGAATTCAGAGACCGTTATTGCGAATCTCAGGCTGGAGTTGAGCGTTTCTTGCTTCGTTAAGGACTTTTAAAAAAAAATAATTCTTAACAGCAATATAAATTTATACACATGGCCGGTTATCTCTAAGCATATTATTATTGTTTTAAACTCAGTGCTAAATTGCTAATAACATTTATGGCCAGCAGTGTTATTCACTAAGGAAACCGCCTTGCTAACAGCGCTGTGTCAGCGCTGCGGCAGCGTCGAGCCTAAATATCGTATTAACTAATGCACTTTAAACGACACTAGCGCTCGGCGACGAATGCGGCGTGAGCTGGAACTACACTGCGTCGAGAGTAATCGCCTACAGTTCGAAGACGAGCTGTTCTATGTTAGTGAATGCCGTTTTTCGCAGCGCTGCGCTCTACGTCGAAATGAAGGCTATCTCGTCGTCGAGCTCGTTGACGAATGCAGTGTCGAATGTGTGAATAATAGAATAGCATAGCAGTAGTGATGAGATGACAGTGGTCACATACCGACACGGACACCCATGGTCCCACGCGATACCATCGGTACCTAGAAGCTGCCTGCGATATCTAATTACCCCGGAGTAGCCCAGATCTCACTGTTTTAGGGCTGATAACGATCGCACAGAATCGAATGACATGGGTCGTCCTTACCACTGATTCTAAAATCATTCAAGGTTCATTTTTCCCGCAACAGAATTGCGAGTTGATATTAGTACATTGTACATTACGACACAAGTGCGAAAAACATGAAATTCGAAACGAGTGGCGATATTTTAAAACACAACCGATAGGGAGTGTTTTAAATCGACACGAGTTACGAATTTCGTTTTGCACGTGTCTCGTACGACGTTTTTTAGTGCAGATGGCCCTTCGAAGTTTTGGACCTGACGTAAAATGACACACTTCTCGCACTAGAGCCTAAAAAAGGCACCATCTGTACTAAAACAATCTTTTCCTAACCAGTGCGCAAAAACGAACTTTGCGCTCGCTTCGCGCGTGGAATTGTCTCTTTTTGACTCACTTGTTATGAAAAAAATCGTCCCTTAGGTACACGTGCAAAAACTTTTTTTTAACTCGGGTGATTGTCGTCCTCGTTTCACTCGGGCTCCAACTTTCACCCTCGCCGAAAAAAAGTTTTCCCGCACTAGTTAGGAAATGTACTATTTTGTTCATCAGCGTGTGTATTTTCATTATCATTGAAGAGGCGTATGCCCACCGTTGGGCATACGCCTCTTCAATTTGCTTCAACACAGAGTGGTTGTCTGTTTCCCTCTTCCAAAGAAAGAGTGAAATGGAAGAGGGATACATTTCATTTTTCATTTAATGAATGATCCATGAATTTTCCACCGAAAATACTGCGCCACTTTCCGAAGTCTTCAGCAATTTTGAGTGCGCCGTGGAAGTTAGTAGTAAGTAGTAGTAAAGCACTTTATTGTACAAAATAAAAAAAATTCGACATAATAATAAAAATGTTATTACAAAGGCGAACTTATCCCTATAAGGGATCTCTTCCAGCTAACCTTAGAGTAATTGAGTTGGAGAGTAAATGATGGAAGTTAGAGTGGAGAGTAAGACAGTGTCGAAAGTAGTACGGATTTGGAAAACTTTGTAGTTGGTGGTGACCCTGCTTATGAAGCCGGAGGTACCGGGTTCGAATCCCGGCGAGGGCATTACTCGTATTTGTGTATTTATTTTCACAAACATTTGTCCCTTGGTCATGGCACACATGGCTAGGCCGCCTGGTACCTACATCACGAGCCTTAATTGTGCTTACAGTGGGACTAAGTCGATTTGCGTAAGATGTCATAATCCCAAAATATTTATTTTATTTATTTATCTGATGGCGACTGCACAAATTTCTCTAAATACACCTATAAGTTCAAAAACTTCCTTCTGTCAGCTATAGTTATTCTTCCCTTCTGTGAAGGTGAACTGCATTAATCTGAGAAGAGGGTCCCTGGTAAGGGCAAAGGTCCATCGATGTGTAGTTTTTGTGTCGTTTGAGCCGCCGGTCTTATCTTATCTGCGACATTAAAGCTCTAAACGCGTCACCACATCCACCGCCACGCCATAGTGCAGGCGGACGAGTAGGATATCTCAGAATTGGGTCTCTTTTTATTGGATCTTTTACTAAATTGACGCAGGTCGATTCAAATAGATTTATTTTATTTATTTAGCTCTAGGTTTTTTTTATTTAGCGCTGGGCTGTGATACGACGGCTGTGACAGCCCAGCAATATGCTGAATTGGAGTCCATTTTGTGGCCCTTAGTTTATTTTTTATATTCCTGTTTATTTTGTGTTTTAATGTATGTATTATGTTGTGTCACGTATAAATGTTTTTTCTTTTTTTCTTTCTTTCTATAAGTTTCATCGAATCGTATGTGTGTTTTATTGTTCGCGCTATGTTTTTGTACTCATTAAGTTTGCCGTTTCACCTATCAGTTGGTCACGTTATCAGTTATCTTCATCTCTATGAAGGCTTTATCAAACCTGGCAACCATTGATTCACTCCGGATATCGTTTCAACATCATCATTTTAGCTGAAACACGTCCAATAGATATAGGCCCCAGAGATGGCTAAAACGAACGGTACTGTGCTCAGATATCAGATTAGAAATTCTCTGAAGTGCCCCAGAAAACTGCATACCACTATCGGTGTGGGAAAACACTTGCACATGCCAATTCATACGTAAGCGTCAAAGGGACGTACCTTTCATGTCGATCGTGGTTCGCGGTAGACTCTTAGAAGGTCTACTGAGTACATCGCCTCAGTAGATAGATAGATAGATAGATAAAAACTTTATTCAAACCACAACTTACATTCGCAGTGATACAAACATAAAAAAGGAAAACAAAAACTAAACAAAATTAAAACATAACATTAAAACTTATGAATTAAGTTAACCTATAGTTTATTTGCGCAAGAGTCATGTGTCGTGGTATAGAATTGGCGCTGACTCAGCATACGTGCTGTAGACTCGAGAGTCCACAGCGCTGATCTTCCGTCAGAACCACTAAATCTACACTAGTGCAAAGACGACTAGTGCAGCGCAAGTCTATGTATATCCATCCGTACTAACTAATCCGTACTAACGCAGAAATATAAATAAACGTGTTAGTAGCGAACCATTGTAATGTATACCCCAATAACTGACATTCGAAGAAATAACAGATACCTTAATTTAAGTTAAATTGCCTTTCTCTCAAATGAAATTGGTTTCAATGAGTCCTCATCACATGATGATTAAGATTTATAATAAGCTACCTAACTCATTAAAAAGCCAGGACAAAATGAGTGTATATATAAGTAAATTAAAAAAGTTTATCCTAACTAAATGTTACTATACTATAAGTGAATATTTTGAAGATAATTTTGATGATATATGAAGCGCTGGTTCCCTCACTATACTGTTTTGCATGAAATCATGGCTATGTAACAACTATTATAGATATAATATTAAGATATTTAATTTCCTGATTGCTGTGCCCTTGCAGAGTGTCACATGTTCTTACTTTAAATAAGAAAATTGTTAGGTAAATACCTAACAATCCATCTTATGTTAATGTGATATGCAATAAATATTTGACTTTGACTTTGATTGTAGTTTTCTCTAGAAGGTTCTAGATATGAGCGCCGATGGCCAAATAGCCGGCGGCGGCGCGCCGGTCAAAATTGATCGGCGGCGGCGGCGTATCGGCGGCGTGGCCTTGAAAACAGTTGTACATAGAGTTAATAGCAAGGCCGAAATTTTCCATAGCAAAAATCAAATTGTCGGAGAGATTGACTCAAATGCTCTTAACTATCGATAAATAATGGACACTTAACAATAAATCATCAACAGCCTATCGCAGTCTACTGCTGGACATAGGCCTCCCCAATTTCACGCCACCGTCTTCGATCTTCGGCTGCTCTCATCCAGCTGCTGCCAACCATTCTGCGCAAATTGTCGCTCCACCTTGCCTGAGGGCGTCCTACACTACGCTTGCCGACACGCGGTCTCCACTCAAGAACTCGTTTACTCCAGCGGTTGTCGGTTCTACAGCTAATATAGCCAGTCCACTGCCACTTCAGCTTGCTAATACGGTGGGCTATGTTGATCACTTTGATTCTCTACTGGATAACCTCATTTCTGATTCGATCCCGCAGAGAGAAGCCAAGCATAGCCCTTTCAAAGTCCCGTCAGTGTCCACGTTTCGGCTCCGTACGTCATGACGGGTAGGACGCACCGATTGAAGACTTGACGTAGCTTCCTAAATGCTGCCCAACCTAGCTGAATTCTTCTATTCACCTCATTCTCGAAGTTGTTTCTACCCATGTGCAATTGCAATGTTTGTCCGAGGTATACATATCTACCTCTCGTACTCGCCATTAATGTTGAATGTTGCACCTTTTCAGCTCAGTGTCTTCAACATGTCCTCCCTCCATTGCAATTCAGAACCATTTCGGGGAGATAACGTCCCCTTGTGTCACGCCTCTATGAAATGGTATAGGATTTTTTTTGCTGATTTTGTACTTGTACGGACATGGTGGCGGCCTCGAAGAGACATTTTATCGCTAGGGTGTATAGCCAATCAACTTGAAATTGCTGCAAGGACTCCAGAACAGACCAGATCTCAATCGAGTCAAAGGCTTTCTCATAGTCCACAAATGCTAGACACATGGGCTGATTATGATTATACTCCTTGGTCTTCTGTGTAATTTGCCGCATTGTGTGGATGTGGTCTATGGTGCCGTATCCGCTCCGAAATCCAGCTTGTTCCGGAGGTTGGGATTCGTCGAGTCTCCGCGCAAGACGGTTCGTGATCACTCTTGGGAACAGCTTATAGACAAAGACATGGCTTGGAAGAGAAATGGGTGGATAGTTCTTCATCAGGGTTTTGTCTCCCTTTTTGAAAAACAGGCCGACCTCACTTGTAATCGGAGGAGTTCTCTCTTCGAATAGGACAGCGTTAAAAAGCTTTTTCATCACACCTGGCCGTAAATGCTGATATTACAAGCAGGCATGCATGAACGTAATGAGCTATATTATGCCCATGGCCGTAATGACTTTTTTTTTAATTTTCATACAACATGACGTCGCACCGGCGCGCCGCCCGCTGCCACGCCGGCGGGCGGCGCTGCGCCGGGACTTCTGTTATAAAAATGATAAAAAGACATCCCCGTTTTTGAGAAATGATTTAGACCTTTTTAGAGTAGTTTGTGAAAATATATTGTTTTATTTACTTATTTTGCCTCACAGGTGTGATGAAAAACATTGTGTGTGCCACGGGCGGTACAAGAATTATGAACTCGTGTGAAGTAAAGCCCGCGCCTTCACCTGCTAATTTTAACAACTCTGTTATAACGCCATCCTATCCGGGAGATTTTCCGTTTTTAAGCTAGAGCGGTCTCTATTTCACCGATACTGACTTCTAGCAGGTCTTCGGTGCAGTGGCTTATTAAAGTGGGTCTAGAATCCTCATTTTCGGGATAAGGTCGAGATGCATGCGAAGCGCATAAGTGAATAACCGGCTTCGAAATAACGACTTCTCCACGAGCTGTGTAGTCAGCTTCGTCAGGTGGCTTCTTCCTAGAGATTGTACGAACGATCACTCTTTTTAACATCGCTTTTTTTGTACTTGCTTACTGATCTCTCGGTTTAGAGTCCGTTTCCCTGACTAAAAAACGGGTTTTCACGTCGTTCCTACATTAACTGCCCCAAGGTCTCCCCCGAAAGCTTTGAGTTCCTGCTCCTGCGCCGTACCTTCCTCCCTGAGGGTACGAACTTAAAGATTCTGGTTAACGTCCGCTGTGTTTTCCGTCGTCAAGAAGAAACATTAAAAGTATATAATTATATTGGATTTAATAATTATTAATACGAATATAAGAACTACAACCGAAAACAAGCAAACCAAACATGGCTACTAACTTAAATGGATACATAATTTTGTAACTTCCAAGCGTATACATATCGACGCTGGAAAGCAAACACGTAGTAACCAACACAAGGTCAAATTTTTTTTTATTGCACTTTTGGAATCTTCGATTTTTTCCGCGTCGATTGGTGCCATCCGCGTGCCGATATGATGAAAAACAAGGAAATTAGGAACCAAAAAATTTCCCATTTTTCTTGAAATGTATTCTGCAAACACGCTGTAAGTAGCAAAAAAACCTCTGTTATTAAAATCAAAGCATTTACAGCACTTTAAACCGCCCGTTGTTCTGACGACGATGCTGGTTACTACGTGTTTGCCGCTCATAGATTTTAAAGTCTTGCAGTTACGCCATTTGGCAGGAAATAATATTTTGGCTAGCAGTACTTAACACAAATTTACATGGTATCAAATTAGAGAATCTTGTCTTTTACTGCATTTACAAGGATCACGTAAAGCGAACTACTTAATAGTTACTTCACTTTTGTAGGGTGTAGGAGCTTAGATTCGCGAGCCTTAAAACGTTTCAACGTGGCTGTCGCCGCCATTGCGCATACGCTTGCGACGTCACTCAGTGCGGTCCGCGGAGCGAAAGTGAGTCGAAGTGTTTGGAATTTTGAATAATTATAACGAGAATTTTGCCTAAAGTGATTACTGATTAAAATAAAACTATGAAAACTCGCGTATATTAATTAAATTTAACTTCATCCCGACGTTTCGAACACTTTACAATCTAGGTGATAGATCTACCTGCATCAAAATAAGAATGATAAGTAAAAACTACCCACAAAGAATATACTAAACCAAAGACAATAGATTATAAGGGATGTAAATACTAAAAAAAAATGCAAATTAAGCTAGTAAAAATTGCATATTACAAGTATTATCAAAATGAAGACAAAAAACAAAATAAATAATCTACGCTCGTTAATAATCTAGGTACCTCTGACCTGAGAAGAAATCCTTTCTTTTGTATGATTTATTGGTAGATGTAAGAACAAAGTTCATATTGCGTTTATATTATTATAATAATTTATCTTTATGGTTATTCATAAATTATTGATACTTTAGATACAAGATAAACAACTAAAAAATTTGGCAATCTAAAACATGCTAGATAGATGTACTTGTTTAAACTGGGCTCAATTGTGTTGTGTTATACGTTGCTAAAAGTATGTATTTTGTAAAAGTCTAATTATGATTTTTCCAGATAAAGGTACACTTATACGTTTCGTTTTCAATTTAATTATAAAATTTTTGATTATTATACTTCAAGTAATTTTATTTTCAAATTTAATTCCTTTAAGTTTCTTCTAATTTTTAACGAAACATTTGAAACGTCGTGTGTTTTCTTTCGCGATTCCGTTAAAGTCACTTTAAAGGTCATCCTAAAAATGTTGGCAATACATTTAATGCATTTGAAAATACTTACAATACGAAAACAAATAGTGTTACAGCACTGTGCTCATTGAAATTATCTAAAGCATGTGGTTTAACACTTTAATACTGTTACTTTTACTTTTAGGGCAAGCGGAAGCAGGGTGGTCAACTTCTCAGGTACAAAGATGTGCTGAAGCGGCACTTAAAGAAGTGTGACATAGATCCCGCGCGGTGGGAACAGTGCGCTGCCGTACGGTCCGAGTGGAGAGCGACCGTCAACAAAAAAGTGAGCGAGTTTGAATCTCAGCGGCGAATACAGCTTGATGCCAAGCGTGATGAGATCAAAGCACGAACACCTGCGGCTTTAACATATAATTATGTCAATGGTGTGCTAACCTGCCCTCAATGTTTGCGTACGTTTAGCAATAAGATAGGTTACGTAAGCCACGAGCGAGCACACCAGAGACAACATCGGAGTTGACAGCAGTCGCCGTGGCCGAAACCGGCCCTGGAGCTATTATTATTATTACTGTTACTTTTAGTAAACTTAAAGTGGGTTACTGCGTTTTTGCTATCCACAAAAACGATAGAAAAATGCTATTTCATACATTTGTTGACGTCGGTTACTACGTGTTTGCTAACTGTAAAAAATCAACCAAAACGTAGTAACCCACATAACTCCACTTGTAATAACTTATGGTGAAATTTATTTTAATGAAATTAAAGAATAAAAAAATGTGGATATTGTGTCCAATTTTTAATAAGATGTGTCCATAAATACGAAAGTTATGATTTTTTTTTCAAAACATTGGAGGTTTTTCGGCTCTGGTGAACAATTTCACTTTTGTGGGTTACTACGTGTTTGCTTTTCGCCATCGATATCTTTGTACTCGACTGAACAAACATAATATTTGTCAAAACTTTTCGAAAGGTGATATTTACAATGAATTTAGCTATTTAAAAACATTTAATTCTCGATATAAAAGAAGCGTAATTTTGTGATGTACGTCATCAAGGTCACGCCGATTGCACGCCGATGGCAGCGTCGGCGGCGGCGGCGCGAAGTTTTTACCGGCGGCGGTGGCGCGCCGGCGCGGCGCTCATGTCTAGAAGGTTCACGTTTTGTTCATGATTGAAGTTTAGCGTTTGGCATATCTTGGCTGTGTAGCCAAGATGCCAAACGCTAAACTTAAGACAGACGCTGAGATATTATGGTTCCCGAAGTTCGCGGTAGCGGAGTGTGTACTCCAGATGCTCGTAATTGACATACTAGGCTTTTGACTTTGATGGCGTACTGTTTTCACTTGGCCGTCCTCCGTGGGCGGCGGCACCTCGTAAAAACGCAGTCGCACCGCCGCTGTTTTAACCATTATCTTATCTCAATAAGAACCCTCAACTAATTAGAGGTGCAGCGAGACTTGCGGACGCTTCCAAGACGTCCCTACATCGCACCGAACACGGACTATTTACATTTTGCTCAATATTACCTCAATATGACTGCATGAGTTTAAATTTTAATTGACACTATCATTCTCATTGTTTGAAGGTGAGAAATTTTCAAAAAAAATGGTAATACTTAATGCTGAGCAAGATCCACTACATTTCCCAAAATGGAGTTTGTATGATATTTAAATTTTTTGTTATCAGATTCCTATACATATTTGGTAACAAACAAGGAGCGTTTCCTATTCGTACAAACGTTTTGGGACATTTTGGTGAATATGGTGCATCTTATACTCAGCATAATGATTCATTGGCTTTACCAGCACCATCAGCCTACCAATTTTTTGAGATATTTTTTTTTAGAAATGCTCAGGTCGGTACATGTTCGATGAAAATGAAAATAAAGTAATATTGTATTATCAGTATTATCCCAAAAATATGTTATTTTATACTAGGTATTATCGCCCAGGGGGAACCAGGAATTCCCGGTTCTTTCCATACAAATTCAGAACCGGGTGCACACCCTAGTAATTACCTAGCTGGCTATCCCGTGAGTCCTTTTTCATTTGTTTCAGGCTTTCATTTCGCCATGCCCGTCGCACAGTATCTCGTCGTCCGTGACTGTGCCAGTGAGCCAACAAATAACAAATATTGTCGAAGCTGTTTTCAGAGTGTACCTGACAAGATTCTATCGCGATCTAAGGCGTGTTGTTAAGAATATCCCCCATCAGTCCCATCACAAGCCTTAATTGAGTTTACCGTGGGACTAGGTTGACTGATTTTTGTAAGAACGTCCCATTATATGAACGTTGGCTCGCCACGGTGTGAGCGACTCCCGGACCTCACGGCCGACTAGAAGGACCTCATAATGTGGTTATTTAATGGCAGTGGAGTGTACTAACTGCGGCCGCCGGTGTCGCGCCCCTGATACCATCATCTCGCTTCCGAATAATGCCTCGTTAACCCGTAAACTGACGGTAATTACTGGCACACGCTGATACATAAACTAAAATAAAATAAAACTTAATTCGAATCGGAATCGGCCATTTGCGAGCCAATTGTTTTATCATTGAGGTGATGGCACCCAATTTCCCATGGTCAAATTCAGCTGTGTAGGACAATTTTCAATCAATACACAATTGTTTTTATCGCCAGATGATGCTGTCAATCAGACATACTTCGGTGTAAGTGAGATACACGATTCTCTTTATTCAGGTGTAAATGTAACATTTTTACATAAGTTACTATACCTAACTATTTAAATGTATGATAGTATTTCTGTTTTTCCGTGGGACTTTATTTCTAATAAATGCAATATTATTTTCTTTTTTTACTACACAACTAGCACAACATCATCGGATAGTATTATACAATGTGTACGTATGTAGATAAGTATTTAGACTAACGGAGCATTAAATTTGTTCATTCTATCCCCCACTCTACAAAATCTCTTACAAATTCGTCGAAATTCGTTTCGTAGAGTGGGGGATAGAATGAGCGAATGTTCTAAATTCACCGCAGGCAAAGTTAAAAATCATGCTACATATTTATAAGGTATGGTGCAAGGAATAGTCCTTAGTATATAAGGACATTCAAATACAATTGTAAGATTGTTCATGAATAAATAATGATGATGATGATGATGAATAGGTAATTTATGGCGAGCTCATTTTCAGACTAGAAAAAATCCGAGTTTTCCATAAATGTGCCTAGACATTTTCTTTCCGCCTAACCTTCTGCAAAAACAGGCTTGAAACAATCCTAATAAATTTCGTCCTTAAACTACCTAATCTTCGTAAGGTACACCCATTAACCTTTAACTTATATATTCTGTGCTTTCACATAGAAAGATCTTTCGAACTACATCCTCCTAGATTTCTCTCCGTCACTCCGACTCCGATGATCTTCATTGGCTTATCAGCGGCCCTACCGTTATTTACCTACGAAATCCGCAAATTTCGGGGATTTTTCTGTCACTCTAAATGACGCCTTCGACCGCCAAATCCCCGAAATTTACGGACTTCCGTGTTCGCGGTAGCAGGGCAGACACCGAAATTTGAAATTTTCGTTTTTTTTTTATTCGTGGTAGGTCAAAGATGAAAACAGCGTGATTGCCAACCAAACCAAACCCACAGGATACCTCTCTCTCGGCAGCGGCGCGCATGATAATGGCGCATTGTCCAAGATGGCCGACAATAATTGCCTTCGCGGAACCCGCGCCGCAAAAACCACCCGCAATTAGACCTGCACCCCTCCCCTTTACACGCGTAAGACTGCTTATCCCTTATCTTAATCTGTGGAGCTATATACTTGTACTGTACCTATTTGAATTAATTAGAGCAGGTTTGATATCATTAGCAGTTCTTGGTAGTGAAGCGAGCTGGCGGCTGGCGACAATGTTGCGTGTTATGTCAGTTGAAGAAGTACTTTTCCGAGGATCCGTATCGCTTCCTGTGAGGTAACCGCTCCTTTATTTTATTGATTGGACTTCAGAATTTCAGTAGACGTAACAACACATACTTAATTACCCTTTCAAGCATGGATTATTTATGATAACCTAGCTAAAAATGTTCTGTTTATTCTGTGGACAGTAACTGGACATTCCAATCAAGGTAGACCTTAGCAAACGTACACGCAAGATACCTTACCTAAAACAGATTTTTACAACACATTAAAATGAGCTGCGGTACCTACCTACTTTGTGTAATATTCTGAAGCAGATCCATTACATTAATTGCGATCTTGCGGACAGGAAAGCACGCGAGTTATGCGTAATTCAGCGGCATGCCCGCCGTGTCTAACCGCACATTAATGGCCGACTCATTAAATACCTATTCTTCAGTTCGCGCCACATCCACCGCGCCGACGCGGGCGACGCGTCACCCGAGGAATGCCCCCGCGCAGCTAAGCTTGCGCGCGCGGTCATATAGCGCGGTGTCTAGATCTGTTTGCGGCCTTACCCCGAAAAACGAATTTCGTAAATTTCGAAGATTTGTCTCTCTCACTCTAATGACGCCTTCATTTGAGTGACAGAAAAAAAAATCCTATATTAGATTTTCGCTGTAGTAGGCCTGTTTCTGTAGGTACCCGACACCCGACTTGCAAAATTCGGTGATACCAGCATGCATAGCCAAAAAACCATTCCACAATCGTATAGGTACGCTAAACGATAAGTAACAGTGACATTTCATATATTTTTGAGTTCCATGGCCGCCCCGACAAGTATACCTGACGCCGACTTTACATCGGTGTTCTGTATCTTGTACTAATTTGTACACCTACAATAACATGCAGTGAAGTAAGTCGATATTTTATAATTTGCCATCATGGTCGCTTGGTCGTACCTACTGACACTGGCTCATTTAATTTTTCACAATATTTAGAACTGCAACATTGTAAAGCCCTGCCTTGTAGAGCAGTGGAATTTCATCTCGGTCGAATTCGGACCAGACTTGGAAATCAGCTCGCGAAAGACTCCTGCGCAATACCTGGTATTCGTTCTGCAATTCTTCAATACCTACTTTTTGGTTGTGGGCGTTGCGGTGGTGTAGGGTAGAGAGGGGCATGTTGAGCTGTCGGGTATGTTGAGACAATTTAATATCTTGGAAACTATAGGTACACCCCACGCCTTCCTCCTGAAGTGGGGAATCGGCCCAGAACAAAGTGACATCCTCTGTGAGTGTGGCGATTTACAAACAACAAAACACATGATGCAGTGCTCCCTGTGTCCAATTACGTGCACTTCGGAAGATCTGGCAAAAGCTACTCCCCGAGGAGTAGAAGTGGCGAGATACTGGCAAAAAATAATTTAGTTAATAATTTATATCATTTGATCCCTTTACACGAATAAGACCCCACGCCTTTGAGTCCAAGACATTAAATTGCAGATGTACAAAGAAAAGAGGTGGAAAGTGGAAAAGAACACTGTGATTTAACAATCCGGTTAACCCTGTTTCACGCTGTACAGGGTGACCAAAAAACTAGTGCATTCCCGCTGCTAGAGGTTTTGGAAAGCAGAATAAACCTTTTAGGGGATTTTTCAGATTTTTTTTAAAAGGGTTAGAAGTATTACTTAGCGTTCTAAGTACTTAGAGAGTAACACCTAGTAGGTAAGTAAAGGCTGTCTCAAAAATAACGCAAGATTTAAATTTAATGAAAAAGCATACTTTTTTGACCATATCCATTTTTTTCCCTGACACATAAAGTACACAGAATAGGATTAAGTATTATAATTGCAAATCGCCCTGCAGCCTTCATTTCAGTGAATCCTAAATGTTGCTATTTAACATAATTGTTTATTTTCCTTAGTAGGTAAGGCGTTCGTTGAAGGGAGGTTGGTTAGCTACACATACTGCAGGTAGAGCGAACTTAGAAAACCGTGAATTCCGACCATTCGACTCTGGCATTCCATTGAAGGCGTCATCGTAGTAATACAAAGACAGATACTCCAAATTTACTTTTTCTACGTTCGGTTGACGACATAAGATAAAGCTTTTAAATATACAATATGGCCAAAAAGTAATTACATTCCCGTTGCCCGTGAGGATTTGGGACTCAGAATAGATCCCCGAGGAGGTTTTTGGAAGTTTCAATAGTGTAGTTTATATTTAATGCGTATCTACCTACTAGCTGCTAATATCTACTTAGAACTACTACTTCTGAAACTTGAATTAATTTCTAAAAGATCCCTTAAGGTTCTTATTCTGCTTCCCAAAACCTCACTGGCAGCGGGAATACACTTATTTTTGTCCACCCTGTATAGTGTGAAGTAATGTTAAAGCTATTGTTAAATCACCAAAAAAGTGTAGATGGCTTGAAACGAACGAAAACATAAGCTACAAATAAATAGTGCTAATAATCATAATGGACGACAAAAATAAATTCGCAGGAACAGTTCAAATAAAACTTTTGCCCCCAATTCGCAAATGTTAGGTACATACCTAACCTATGTATAAACAAAGTGAGCTATATTTGTCCTACTTATATCTCTCTGAAAGCTGACATATATAAGATATAGCTAACTACAAGCAATTATCTATTTTTTGCCCACTGGCAATTAGGGGGCCATTAGAATCGCCGCAGGAATGCGCCGGGCTCCGACCGCGGCCGTTTTGACAATCTGCGTCGTATGCCGCGGAATGCAACCGTTCACTGGCAAAAAACTGTGCTTGCCATGAGCTGCCGTCGCGTTACTAACGCAGACTTACTATCTGTCCATCCCGCTCATCGCGTGTAGGTACGAGCGAGCCGGATTGAAAGTAAGTCCGCGTGAAAAACGCAGCCGCAGCTTATGGTACCTACAGAAGCTTTGTAAGGTCTCCAAACGTAGCTTAGCGTTAGCGTAGGTCTCCTAACGTAAGTTGATAGGAGTTTAGTTGGACTACCGCAAGTTCGCACATTTCTAGGATTTGTCTCTGTCACACCAACGAAGGCGTGATTCGAGTGACAGGCACAAATCCCCGAAATATGCGAACTTCGGAGTTCGCGGTAGGGCCTTAGGAGGCAAGTTAGCTGGGAGTGTGATAAACTTACGGATAATAGTTGGATGTCATGTGTGCTCAGTGTGCACATGATTGTATGGAGTGCAATTATCTTTGGAGGTTATCCGCTGCTTGGCCCCAATGGTGTTCCCTCTTTGGCGTTATAATTCAGATTGTACACAAACAGAAACACAGATTCGGGCAAGGCATCCCACTCCTTGGCATCTAAGTATATATTTAACCCATGTAATCAAGCTCACAATAGTAGTTCAAAGGGCATAACGTAGGTATATGGGAGTCACGCCGAGGGCTTTATCGTAAGTCCTGATGGAATCATTGTTTTCAGTTCGAAGTCAAAATGAGGTCAAAAATTCAAGTCATGGCAAACAAGTACCTAAAGACATAACGTATAGGTATTTTCATCGCGAAAAACGCCTATACATGTGTAGACAAAGTCGCGAACACCACCTATTTCAATAAGTTTGAGTCTCACCTCACGTTATGTACCCAGGTCTAGATCGAACGAGGTGGTTCGCGATAGCCCCCCAGGCGGTTCCCGGAACGCCGCGCGCTGCATTTCTGCGAAACGGCGAAAAACTCGACTACGTGGAAAATTGTGTAGCTACAGCTACCCGCCGGTTCTGACGCCCTGGTACTTGCAGCCGAAACGGGCAGCACTCAAACTTACCGACTTACCGAAAACTACATAGGTACACGGTATCTCTAATCCATTTTATTCGGAAAATTTTATTGGATTTGATCCAAAAATACACGCATAGCATAGTTTATATTTATGAAGGATGGCCAAAACATAAATACACTCCTGTTCCATGAACTTTTGGTTGGGGTTCTGTGAGAATCACCCCCTTAGGGCTTTTTGGAAGTTCCAGAAGGATCGATATTTAGTAAGCACTATACTTACTAGGTACTACTAGTTCCGAAACTATTAACTATTAGTAGAGAAATAAATAAAACATCTCCTATGGCGTCTCCAAACCGCACTGCATGGCCGGTACCTATTGCACTAATTTTTTGGCAAAACTGTATAGTGCATATCGATATATGGACATGCGCATTTTTTTTATTAAATTGTTTTAATTTAATGATAAAGATTAGACAACCAAAACCGCGTAGTGCAAATTCACATAATATTATACCCACTAAAATATTAAAAAAACAATCATCTTACATAATTATGAGTAATAATTAGCTAGTGTGATGTATTCCAAGCAGTGCGGGATGCAAATCACCCGCTTGCATGCAATCCACCGCCGAGTAGGTACTGACACTGACGTGCTCTAGAAAGTTGCTTGTTATGCTAAACGGATATTTTGCAATTATCTATATCATTTACACGTACGCACCTATTATCATTTACCTACACGCTATCGGCTATATTAGCATGCGATTTGTTGGTGTTAGGTAAGTACCTATTCTAGTCCATAAGCATAAAACCGAACTTATTTACTCGAATAGTGGCATGATAATTAGGGCGAATATTGGTTCTTTAACTATAGATCGACAGACAGTTTTGAGATGGGATAATAATACCTATGTAAAATTCTATATCTATCTGCGCTTACACTTCTAACAGGTGCAAATATGTTGCATCGTCGTGTACCTACCTAACGGGTGCACAGATAGCTGCTTCGTAAAATAGCTACATTCAACAATAACGTCTTTTGTAAGGAAGCGAACGCATTTAGCTTTAATAAAATAAATAATAAATATCTTGGGACATCTTACACAAATCAACCTAGTCCCACGGTAAGCTCAATTATTAAGGCTTGTGATGTGGGTACCACGCGACGATAATATAATAGATAGATACGTATAGATACTTAGATACATACACAGCCACGATCAAGGAACAAACATTTATGATAAACAAATACACAAAGAATGCCCTCGCCGGGATTCGAACGCGGAACCTCCAGCTTCGTAGGCAGGGTCACTACCAACTAGGCTACAGAGGCTGACAAATTTATTTATTTAATACTTGTTTTATAAAACGTACTGTAAAAAGAACCCTTTCGTATTAATCGCATATTTTTTACTCTCGTTGTAGGTTTAAATAAAATAAATTATTCCATCACGCTCTCTCTAATTGGGGATTCCCACTTGAGTATTCAGTACTTTTTTAGTATTCAAATAATACGGTATCGATTTTTTTTATTTAATTTAATTTATTTGATAAGGTAGGTACTTAAACCCTCCTACGTTTTGCTATCGGAATGCATTGAACTTACCAATTGCTAATCGTTAAAATAACTAGAGTATTAATTAGGCATGTGAACAATAGTCTATGATCCGATCGAGTGCCGCGGGTAATGAGCGCAAAAACCGTGTCAGCGACGTGTGAACAGCGGGAACACGGACCAATTAGCGGGCGCGGCGGCCGGGGCGCTTACCATGAGCTGCGCCCGTGTTGTTAACGCGGACTTACTTCTCGCTCGCACCAACACATGTCCATATATGTCCATAGCGACTCATAACATAAGGAATCGATTGGATTAAAGGCGCCACCGACATTGCTTTGTCGACGCCGAACTTAACACGTTCCATGTGCAGCTAAAATCGATAGTGTCACCTCTCACGTGCAAATTCTCGCACACAATTTGAAGCATAACCTGGCAACAGTGTTAAAAGTCCGCTAATAGGTACGTAATATTATCAAAATATCAATTTTTACAGCTGTTACATTTTTACAGTGTTAATGTAGCTTAGCTCATACGTGCAAATTTCAAATTAACCCTATATTTAAATAGGGTCGTGCATCATATTCATATATTATGCTACATTTACGTATCATCAATACCTTCAAATGAAATTGCACGTTGCACATGTGATGCATGCACAGGGAACGTGTTAAACCAGTCATAAAAATGTCGTCAGTCGTTCGAACCAAAAACCTTCGGGTGATCAATCCAAATGGGTGGATGGCGAGAGATCTTCTAAAACTATAACATAATAACTAATATTTGTAAAAATATGGACCAGTATAGTTCGTGAAATATAAATTGGTAACTTTCTACCTACATTATAGTAAAAATAAACATTCAATTTATATTTCTTAAACTATACAAGCGGGATGGATAGTACTTACTCTATCGTTACTCTACGTTAAGGGGCTCTACACATAATTTGACGGTTTTTGCCGATTTTTAATTGATATTACCGCGCTTATACAGACAGTACAGATATGTTTTGAATGCAGGTCGGTTACATAATTCTTTGTTTCTATGTCCGAGCCGAAACTAGAAAATATTCAATATGTATTAACATTGGTATCTCATGGTACGGGTATCCGTGGTGAGTCCGGATAGTCAAACGCTCCGCCGGACACGGATGGAAGGAGATGATATCGTCGGCTTATCTGCTTAGAGCAGACGGGTATTTGAAATAATAAAATGTTATTGTATGGCAGGTGATAAAGATGAATTCGTTGGGTATTGCTCAGAGCCTAGGCTTATGGTATGATCGTACAGTTTTTATCGCCGTCTGGATAAAAAAACAAGCCTTATATCCGTTACGTATTTTTTTGATACGTTTATTCTTATATGAATTAAGTCGATTTAAGCGAACGAACATACGATAACTTTGATTAATTAATTTACAAACACTCAAAAGAACTGGTATCTAACTGACGTTACCTATAGACTTTCAGATTATTCTTAGTTTCAGTTTTCGCTGATATTTGCATAGTAGGGTTGACGAAATAAATGGTCAAAATGTTTGACAAATGACAAACATACATACCTACTGAATCTTATTTGAAAGTTTGAAATTTCCAGACACACTGCGCTGCTTGCATCCTCTCTACATCTCTACTTCTCTACGCGACATGAGTTCATGAGAGCAGAAAATATATTTACATACGTAGGTACCTAAATGTTTCTGTCCTGGTAAGAGTCCATTTGAGAAGGTAGAAAATTACATACATAGTATACAGGACATTGGGTTCATCGTTTGCCAAATTAAAATGGTGGAAATACTTGCTATCTCAACACCCCATTATTTATTTTATCGCTTTTTGAGACAATATTTGGAAAACAATACTTCATTTATCACGTTTCCCGACCGGTTCATGAAATTTTGTGGCTATTGTAGTTGTAGCTACTAGCTATAACATCATGATTTCAGCGGAGAGACGTCTGAATGCTTAGCCAAGTTGCCAACTTGTCATAATCTTGCCATAATCGTCAATCGTAAACGAAAGGCAACTAACTGTTGTGGATTCGCAATCAAAATATAAAGAATCGTTCATGCACAACTTTATTAACTAATAACACAAGTAACATTTAGAAACAATAAGAGATATTAAATCATGAGTATTACAAATATAATCTGGCTTTTTGACAATTATAAATATCATAGAATTATCCTTCAATCTTCAAAGACATTACTTGTTAGTTTCGTCTAGCGGCCAGTAAAGGTTAGAACAAATAGGATCTCTATGTTCCCTACAGTAGCCCCCCCCAGACCGTGGCTACGGTCGATAGTAGTCCTGGAGGTGAGTAGGGAACCTAACATGGCGTCCGCATCGTGTTCTTTGTACCTGATCTTCATCGGTCGAAATTGCGACATCTTGATCTTGATCAAGGCCTGGGTTTTCTGAGGTTGTTTTCTCGCCTGAAGGGGTCGCTGGGAATATTGTCTCTCTAGCTAGATATGCAGGTTTCAGACGATCGATTGTGACCGTCATAGTTTTGCCTTTGACTTCGATGTCAAAGGTTTTGGGTCCATGCCGCAATACTTTGTACGGCCCTTGGTATGGTGCTTCTAGAGACCGACGCTCAGGTCCTTGGCGAAGGAAGACATATTCTGCTTCCTTTAGGTATTTGGGAATGTAGAACGTTCGGTTGGAACTTGTATGCCACGATGTAGGCAGCGGAGCCAATTTGCTCATATGGCTCCGAAGGCGGTTTGCAAAATCAGAGACATCTACTAATGCCTCTGGGGATGATGAGAAGAATAACTGCCCAGGTAATGTAAGAGGTTCACCGTACACTAGTTCTGCTGGCGAACTATTTAGATCTTCTTTCCAAGTGCTTCTTATGCCTAGTAATACCAACGGGAGTGTCTCTGTCCATTGAGTAGAGTTGTGACACATAATGGATGCCTTGAGTTGTCCGTGGAGTCTTTCTACAAGACCGTTAGAAGCCGGATGATATGATGTAGTGGTGAGATGGGTCGCACCTATAAGCGAGCAAAGTTTTTTGAATAGCTGTGACTCAAACTGCCGGCCTCGATCTGTAGTTATTCGCTCTGGACAGCCAAACCGTGCAATCCAACCGCTAACAAAAGCCGCAGCACAGGTATCCGCTGTAATGTCCTGTAACGGGTAAGCCTCAGGCCAGCGAGTGAAGCGGTCGACTACTGTTAGACAATACTTAAAACCCGCGGATATGGGTAAAGGGCCAACTATGTCCATATGTACGTGACGGAAGCGAGCAGACGGAAGACTAAATTCTGTTAAAGGTGCATTTGTATGTCTAGTAACCTTACTAAGTTGGCATTGTTGACATTCCTTTGCCCACTGCATGCAGTCTTTTTTAATACCAGGCCAGACAAATCTTTCTGTCAGTAAACGAGTCGTTGCCTTTGCCCCAGGGTGACTAAGGTTGTGCAGGGAATCGAAAATTTTTCGGCGAAATGCGGGTGTAATGAATGGTCTTGGACTTGATGTAGATACGTCACAATAGATATTGGAACCCGTAACAGGTTCAGTAATCTTCTCTAATTGAAGTGAAGATCCACCTTGTAAAAACTGTAGTAGTTCACTATCTGTAGTTTGGGCCTCAGCGAGGAATTGGTAATCTACAGGCGTATTAAGTTCCTCGATTCTCGAAAGTGCATCAGCCACTATATTATCTTTGCCAGACACAAACCTGATATCTGTTGAGAATTGTGAAATGAAATCCAAGTACCTAAATTGTCTCGGTGAGCACTTGTCGCGGTTTTTCGTAAACGCAAACGTAAGGGGTTTGTGGTCTGTAAGGATCGTGAACGAGCGGGCTTCGACCATGTAGCGAAAATACTTGATGGCTTCGTATATCGCAAGGAGCTCTCGGTCATAGGGACTGTATTTTTGTTGCGCGGAACTTAACTTTTTAGAGAAAAAGGCCAATGGTTCCCATGAATTACGTTGGCGTTGTTGAAGCACAGCCCCGATTGCAACGTCTGATGCGTCAGTTTGTAGAGCTAATTCTGCCTGTGAGTCGGGGTGGGCCAATAATGTGGCCTTTGAAAGTCGAGACTTACTCTGTTTGAATGCTTCCTGTAATATAGGCGTCCACTCGATGGGAGTTGATGCTTTGGGATCACCTGCGAGCAACGCGGTAAGAGGTGATAATACTCTAGCTGCTCCTGGAACGAACCGTCTGTAAAAGTTTAGCATTCCCAAATACCTGCGCAACTCCTTCACGTTTCGTGGCGCTGGAAAGTCATTAATGCTTTGTACCTTTGACTCTAATGGACTGATGCCTTCAGCTGATACACTGTATCCTAGAAAAGTTACCTTTGGTTGTCCGAATACGCACTTTGAAGTGTTGATTAAAACGCCGTAATCTTGGAGGCGCTTGAACAGTATTCTTAAATGTTCTTTGTGTTCTTCTTCGGAAGATGAGGAAACCAAAATGTCATCTAGGTAACCGTAGGCAAAGTCGAATCCACGTAGGAGCTCGTCCATGAATCTTTGGAATGTTTGGGCTGCGTTACGTAGTCCGAAGCTCATGAAAGGGAACTCGAACATTCCGAAAGGTGTAGTAATCGAAGTCTTGGGGATATCTGGTCCATATACACGTATTTGGTTATAGGCTTTGATGAGATCTATAGTGGAGAATATGTGTTTGCCCGCCAGGAGATGGGCGAAGTCCTGTATGTGGCGGACAGGATACTGATCGGGTATGGTTCGGGCGTTGAGCGCTCTATAGTCTCCGCAAGGTCTCCATCCGTTGTTTTTTTTACGCACCAGGTGTAATGGCGATGACCATGGACTTTCTGATCTACGTGCTGTTCCGTTTTGTAACATATCATCAAATTCTTGCTTCGCAATCTTCATTCGTTCTGGATCAAGTCGTCGGGGACGACTGGAGACCGGGGGGCCAGGTGTTGTCCTTATATGGTGCACAGTGTCGTGCTTCGGAGCACCTAGTTTACCGGCTGGCCGAGTGATATCCGGAAAATCACGCAGGAGCAATGTGTAAATGGAATTGTTAGTTAACGTGGTAAGAATTGATGAGATATTCTCGGACGTGTTATCTTGCGGGGCGGCAACGGAGAGAGAAGTTGTGCTGTCAATAAGCTGCTGATTATGGCAGTCGACAAGTAATTTGTAAAAGGATAGAAAGTCAACGCCGATAAAAGGTTTTGAGACGTCTGCTACTGTGAATCGCCATTCGAAAACTCGCCGTAAGCCGAAATCTAAATGTAATGTTATGCAACCGTACGTGTTTATTGTTGTAACGTTGGCAGCATATAACTCGTATTTGGTCTTGCTCCGGCGCTCGTTGAGCAACGCACGGGGAAATGCACACAAATCCGAACCCGTGTCGATTAAGTATTGCGTCTTTGATGTGCGATCTGTCATAAACAAGCGGCCTGATGAGATGGGGCAGACGTGCTCGGCCACTACTGCCTGCCCAGGGTGTTTCCCGTCTTGAATGTGCACGGTTGGACGCAGTTTTCCGCCTTGGACCCAAAGCTATAGTGGTACCAGCATATGGTGAGTCCTTCAGGGACTACACGTCGTGCGGAAGTAAAGCGTGGACGGGATTTCGAACGAGACGTGCTTCGGTTGTAGGATTGATAACGCCGAAATTGTTGTCGACCTCTACTTTGAGAATTGTCTCCACTAAGCAATGCTTCTACTTGTAGGGCTAGCTCACTAACGCGTTGGCTTAATTCTGAGATGGCGTGGGTCGGCTCTGCAGATGTACTGGCTATGTGTCTTGAACTTGGCGTCAATTCTTGGACTCGATCGGCTAGTTCTGCTACATCTTCAAGTGAAATTTTGGGTTGCGACGCTATGATAGTTTGTATATTATTAGGTAGGCGGCCTGACCAAACCTGACGTAGGAAATCGTCTGGGACAGATGGGCCAGCTAGACTCCGCAAGTGTCTCAGAAATTGCGTGGGCTTTCGATCACCAAGTTCCTCGTGCAGCATTAACTGACGCGTTTTTTGTTCTTGGGAGGCTGACAGGCGCCTGATAAGTTCCGTCTTTAGCTTGTCGTACTTGTTCGATTCAGGGGGAGAAACAATTATATCTTTTACTTCAATGGCGAACTGCGGCTCGAGCTTTCCAATTACGTGGTAGAATTTGGTCGTATCACTGGTGATTCCCGATAGCGTAAATTGGCTTTCAAGTTGAGCGAACCATACTGTAGGTTCTTCCGGCCAAAATGGAGGTACACGTATACCGACTCGGAAAATTCCCGACGTTGTATTGAGCACGGGAGGTGATAGGATTCCTGCCTCCTCTACCGGCGGCACCGCCGAACCACTCTCGTTGTTTTCGTTCGTCGTCATGGTCGATTTGTTCTTAGTCGCGGTCACCAATGTGGATTCGCAGTCAAAATATAAAGAATCGTTCATGCACAACTTTATTAACTAATAACACAAGTAACATTTAGAAACAATAAGAGATATTAAATCATGAGTATTACAAATATAATCTGGCTTTTTGACAATTATAAATATCATAGAATTATCCTTCAATCTTCAAAGACATTACTTGTTAGTTTCGTCTAGCGGCCAGTAAAGGTTAGAACAAATAGGATCTCTATGTTCCCTACACTGTCTTTGTCGCACTAATATGCAATAGTGACAGAGAGGGAAAACTACGATACGCTACCAAGCGTTAGCAATTGGCAACTTGGCTAAGCGTCCAGGACAGCCAGTTCAGTTGTTTTCGATGAAATAAATCTAATGTAATATCATTTAGGTACGTTCATTACTAGTTTCCTCGTATTAATTTCTACCGTATTTCTCATGGAGCTGACAGCTAGTCAGTGGAGCAATATTGCGTGTCTGCGGCTCGTTACTGCGCCAGCATGATCACTCGTTCCGAACGCTACCAGCAAGGGCAAATACGAACTCAGTAGCCCTACCTAACCATGAGGTGCCGCTACGTTACTAACGCGCGGTTACTTTCTATCCATCACACTCGTACTCACGACTCCCTTGGCGGGAGAGAGCCGGATAGAAAGTAAAGGCGCGTTAATGACGTAGCGGCAGCTCATGGTTCGGCTACAAGTCTTCTTATACTCTTACTTGTGTACACACATTAAATGCCATGACATGATATAGCTCTGTGATAAAGATAGTAAAGCTTGTAGAGATGGTATGATAGTAGTAGTAGTATAGGTACTCACAATAAAGAGTTATATATAACTCTTTACGTACAAAACACAGATTACATGAGATTTACAAAATAATAGGGGAAGTACAAAGGCGATCTTATCCCTAGAAGGGATTTCTTCCAGTTAACCTTTGAGTAGATGAGAGAAAACATTTTAAAATGACATTTAACATGATAATAAAATTATCAAATAAAAAAAACCGACTTCAACCACTTTCTCCAAGATCCCATCATCAGACCCCAACTTGGTGCCGACGGGACCATCTAGGGGTTATGCTTGTTCGATTAAAAAAAATAAATCGGATCGGAAAATAAGATCGGTTCACGATTCTTGGAGTATCGAGAAGCATAGTGTTTGTGTTTCGACCGGTGGCCCTACCAGGGATCTGATAACGGTTTTTTCTCCGTACAAAAGAACGGTTCGAATTCCGTTCTTTTTCGTTCTTCGGTAAAAATATTTTTTGTTAATGGAGTAATTCAAAAAGACAATGTTAATAAGTACATAAAATGTTGAAAACTACATAAAAAAAGTAAAACATTTAAAAATATTTAGCTATTTCGAGGTTCTTCTAAAAAACCGGTTTCGATCCCTGGTACCCTACCATGAGTTGCCGCGGCTGTCGGGCCTCTCGCTCCAATACTCGAGACAAGGGGAAGGAAGTAATCATGGTAGGGCTTCGGGGTCATTTTGGACTGGTTCTCAAACGAAAGGTCGTTTTCAGGAATCTTCGCACGAACGGCTCCCTTTGAAGGTTTCTCGTGAAGGACAGGTGGCTAGACGGTGGAAGTTCACATGGGCCGTAAATCCGCGCAATTACACACAATTATGTTCATTAATTGCGTTCATTAGCCGTAATGGCGGCGCGAGCGGCGGGATCTGAAGGCGGCGTAATACGCGCATGTACACGGCGTCATGTTCGCTATTCCACATCGTCTTTGAATATAGAAATGATACTGACAGTAGTGACTTAGTTATGCATAAATTACTTAATTTATGAATAAGTCCCAACCGCATTCTGAGTTCAGCAGGCTTAGCATATGATTGGTGCGACAATATGTCGCCGCGAGATAGATCATCCCTCTTTTATTAATATAGTTAGTAAAAGGAGAGAAATTTATCTCGCAGCGACATACTGTCACACCAATCATGTGCTAAGCGTACCTACTGAGTGTGTTCACTATTTTCGCTAACCGCTTTGACAGCCCTATGTTAGCCCGGTGGATGTCCTTAAATGTCAAAACCTGGGAGCTTAGACAAGTTGCCAATCGCTAACGCTTAATCGTCAATCGTAAACGAAAGGCAGCTAACTGTCTTTGTCGCACTAATATGAAAGAGTGACAGAGAGGGAAAACTATACGATACGCTACTAAGTGCTAGCGATTGACATCTTGGCTAAGCATCCTGATCATTTTATTGTACTTTTTCTTATTTAATACTAACATAGGTAGTTAAGTTTTATTTGTGATAAATTAACAAACTGTATGGACTTTGTTTGAAATAAAATTTTATGATTAAATATTATATGAAGAGTTTGATATTTTAATTATTCAGTACCGTCTGCTGTAATATTGAATTTCCTAAGTACAGTGAAACGCAAAATAAAGTTTATATAAAAATGTTTAAAAAATATGTCTCAGTGCGCTTTCATTCTAATTATGTGTACGTAAATAATACGTCTCGTAAATATATCAAAGCGAAGACCATAGATTTTAAGGGTGGATGTACGTACTCGTACTTAATTAAACCTCGGGATGTAGCTAAATAGAATTAATATACGCTATATACCCGTTTAAATAGTGTTACTTCAAATAATAAGTTTTTTGTTACATTACATTATTTAGCCGCCCAGCGTGGCGATTATGGGCATTTACCTCCTAATGCGTCTATACGCATAGTTAATAGGAGAGGCCTACGTCCAGCAGTGGCCTATCATAGGCATTATTTATGATGATGACATTATTTAGAACTACATCGTACAACATCTTCGGCCGATTCAACAGTAGGATACGTTGTTATGGAATGTCCAATTGTGGCGGGAATTCCGATCCCTTAAGTGGCGTCAATCGCTCCCGCGGGCTTTTAGACAGCTATATGCGTCTGCGCCGAATTAGTCTATTCCCCAAATGGCTATTGTTTGCCGCTCTATTACGGCCGCAACGCACCGATCCCGCGTATTTATAGTGTTTACACCGCGGCTGACACGACGCGATTTATTGCGCGCGCGCCGGTCGTTCGACGCTTACAGAACAATAAATGGATTTGGAACTACTGAGACAGTATTACGGGGATCAAATGAGACAATTACATTCACATTGTTGATATAGGCGTCTACGAGATTACCTGGTTGGTAGAAAAGACTTGAAATCATCAATGACATTGCGAATCGTGATAGTCCACTGCTGGACGTACGCCTCTCCTATCAACTATGCGTATATAGACGCATTAGGAGGTAAATGCCCATAATCGCTACGCTGGGCAAGCGGATTGGCGATCGCATCGCAGTAATGTGTCCACTATGATGACGCTGCTGCCCATCATCACTCGTTATCAAAAATGGCCAGTGACACTTCAATCCCTTAGTCGACTCTTACGACCCCGGAGTTGGGGTGGTGACAAATGTATTCTTCATGCCGTCACCACACGGCCAACTAAACGTGAATACACCGTACTTATGCCGATTCTAAAACGAAAATTAATCTTTAAGACCGATAACTCTACCATAACTTTGCAAGTATCGGTAAAGTTAGGTTTTACTCGATACGTAATGCAGGTCATCGGATCGCGCTAGCTCCGACTACCAAGTAAGCGTATTGGAACATTTGGAACTTAGACCTGGGAATGTGTCTTTATCAGTTCTGAATATGTATTGTTATTCGTAAATAAGACGTAAGTATATTATTATCTTGAAATTCTCTGAGACTAAAGAGAGAGAGAGAGAGAGAGAGAGATTCTTCAATACTTGCAGTAAATAGTGTTTCATTGAACTGTGTTTTTAGGGTTCCGTGGTCAACTAGAAACCCTTATAGTATCGCAAAGTCTGTTTGTCCATCCGGGGGTAATCTCATTACCATTAGCATTAGAAAGCTGAAATTTAGTACCAATACCATATGCCTAAATCAATTACGCAGACAAGGTGACATAATTATTTATTTAGGGTTATCTGGCAGATCTACAATCTAATGATTGATGGACAGTATGGACACGGAAGCGATCGTTCGCAAGTCCGAAGATTGCCAAGTTACGTCAAGAAAATAGAAGCACTGTAGACAATGAGCAAGTTCGTAAACAAACCGCTCCAGCTAGCGGCTGCGCGACCTTGTCCCATCCGTCTTGCGCCCGCGCCGCGCCGCGCCGTCAGGGGTGCCAACGTAGGGGTAAATGCCCCTTAATTTAGGGGGTAAATGAGGAGCGTGAGTTTTTCTATCTATGAAAAAAAAAATCTTTAGTACACCGAAAATAAAAATAACAACACTAATCAAATTAAAAAAAGAAAACAAAATGAGGTAACAACAGGCGGTCTTAATGCTAAAAAGCGATCCCTTGCAGACAGTCTTGTAAAAATAAACCTTGAAAAATGTGTGAGAAAAGCAGAAAATGTTGTTACTGGAACAAAGTTGCGCCTTCTGTACCTCTATGTCTGTCCTGAAGTGACGCAGTGGCAGGGACAGTTATTATAGATCTTCGCGGTGACCTCTTGATTACTTAAGAATAGTAACCTATTTGAACATTTAGGAGGGTTTCCAAAAAAAATATTAGTAATTAGTTTTAGAGGATTTGAGCCTTGATCTTTAGGGTTACATTTTCGGAGTTGGTAACCCTGCAGCGCATGATTCACTCGTCCGTCCGTCCCCACTCGAATTAGCGCCCATAAACTGTACCCTAATGGAAGTGATTCATAACTACTATCTTTGGACAATGGGACGTGGCTTATGACTCGATGCCGCGTTATAGTTTTGAAGTGACATTGTAACGATCTAATTATTTTCTCAGTTGACAGGCCGATGAACAGTGTCGGTACTTCAGTGCAGAGCTAAACCAGTCCTAAATAGTATAAGTAGTATGAGTAACATGTCTATTTATTTATAATTACGTACCTACTTGTGAAAACCGGCTATTTTTAGGCCATATATTATTCAGTGATGATCAATTTTTTTTTCTGGTTTTATTAAGTTTCCGCCAAGTTGCCTGGTGGTAATTAATGTTGCTTGAAATCATATTCCACCACATAATCGCCATCTCCTGAACATTGTTAAAAGCTATAAAATTACGAATTTACTGTTGCAACACGAGAAATGTCCCTATCACCGAATAACCACTAACTGTGTGGAACTATGAATATTAACTGAAAGCGTAAAACGTATTAGGTATGTAACACGATTTGTTTTTATAATAATGATACTTAGTTAATCAACGCCACTTAAAAAGTTGGCACACATTAGATCATTAATATGTTGCATCAATGATTGAACACAAAACGTCTACAACTCATAAATAATACAATTAAATTTGGTCACACATTATTGACATACTTCTTCACCGAATCGCAAGGAATTGCGATGAGTAAAGTAAACGGTGAATGAATATTTCATAGAGGTGACAGCGCAGATGCGCGCGCGCACGTGGCGGCGATTGTTCCGGGATTTATGGCCGCTATTTGCGGACACTGCTGCCGACACTCGCGACTCTATCTTTTGTGGTGGGTATGTCCCGTCCTCGACTCCCGGGATATAAATATAAATAAATAAATAAATAAATAAATAATAAATATCTTGGGACATCTTACACAAATCGACCTAGTCCCACGGTAAGCTCAATTAAGGCTTGTGATATGGGTACCAGGCGACGATATATATAATAGATAGATACATATAGATACTTAAATACATAGACAGCCATGACCAAGGAACAAATATTTGTGATAAATAAATACACAAATAATGCCCTCGCCGGGATTCGAACCCGGAACCTCCAGCTTTGTAGGCAGGGTCACTACCAACTAGGCTACGGAGGCTGACTATATAAGTAGGTACACAGAGTGGAATGGATCGTGGATTCTTCCATACCGATCGAGTCTACCATTACGATAAACTTTCAGTACAGTATAAACATCGAAATATCTTTAAAAAAATTGTACCCCTCATATGAAGTGAGTAATTAGTTAGAGTTTAATAGTATGGAAAAGTAAATTTTCCATGTACGTTTTCGATGTTGGTCTCATATTGAAAGTTCATCACAATGGTTGGTAGAGTCGGGCGGTAGCGGGAAGGATCGTCGTTCCGTTCCACCCTGTATATTTAATAAATAATACAGACAGGTGGGTATAAATATAAAAGCAGTGGCCTATCCCACAAACCATGATATTTTTTACTAATTTAGCTACGCATTTTGAGAACGTTGAGGCTATTTTATATAAATGTTACGGTGATGAAACTGATGAAGGTTGGATGGATCACAGAATGGCCTATAGAAAAGAGGTCCAGCCAGACACCTGCCATAACAATTACATAATATATCATATCGATTCAATTTTTTGCACATAAAAGTTTTAGTTAGTAAAACGACGATGTTGCAAACAGGCTCATAAGAACATAATTAATTACTTTAATTAGATATATCGCACTGACATTATTTGTGCGAGCAAGGCAAATGGCGGCTATAATTAGTATGACTGCCGCGCATTGTCAATGGCGCAGATTTATGCGCAGGCGCGGTGGCGGCGGTGCTCCGCCGTCGTTATGCTATCGCCATTCCAGGTGTGCTCGACCAACACATCGCCTGATATTTTCAGAAAAAATATGGACTAAAATTTTTCTTATTCGTTGAAGAATTATAACTATAAAATATTATCGGACCGGGTTACTCACAAATTTTAAGTCGATGATTGCTCGACATGTTTCGACCCATTAAGAAAATCCTCGTCCGGAGCACCTTTTCGTGCTACACTGTAACGAATTTGTTAAACTACATAGTATAAATGTAAATGACACACTCGTATTCCAATCAAATTATGATTAATATTTCACAACTCTAACTAGAATAATTTTACAATATTTTTTTGTAAAATCAATAGGCAAGTATCTTAAATAAATTGTTTTAGAGGTGAGTTCCTACGGAGAAATATAAATAGGTAACAATTACTTTCAGTGAAACTTGTTGGGAGCTTTATTATTGTTTTCCATGTATGACTTTATAGGTACAGGGGACACTATGTAACGATCTACTATGCGATTCAATTTAGGATCCCGATGCATCAGTTCCATCTAATTATAGACTAAGGGTCTCACCAAACCAATCGACGCGGAGTCGGCTTTCGCCGAGTGTTTTACACCACACTATTCGCATTTAGCCGATCGACCGTCTCCGCGGCTGAACACCTGCGTTAAGCAGTCTCAACGTCCTTACGGCCGCCGAAACGCTCGATCGGCTGCGATTTGCTACCGCAACAGTTGTAAAGCGGCGGTCGGCTCTCCCGTGCTCCGTCCTGCCGTCGAGACGTCAGACAGCACGCGTACAGCCGCTGAGTCCGACGAACAGATAGATAGGACAGCGGGTGATCGGCAATCGTAAATCTCATTTTTGGAGACTAGTTGTTAGTAACTAGTTTGAAATTGAACAGACGTGTATGATTACGACAGTATTACTTCGTGTTGTCAGATCTATTGCAGATTTTAATGTGGGTAATAATTCAAATGAATAAATACAAACGCATCAGTAGCTACTTCGGCCGTCATCGGCTCTTTTCGGCCGTCGTCAGCTATGTTCGGCCGTCGAAGACGCTGAACGGCTTCCGCCAGCTCTGACCGGTCCTTATCGTAGGTACTCGGCCGTGATCGGAGCCGTTCAACTCTTTCCGGCACCGTACGGCGGTATTAGGATATTTAGGAATGCGAACGTGTGCGTTAGGCTGCAAACGGGGTCGTACGAATGCGAACAGCTTTACGGCAAAACGCCGTTTTCCCGTCGAAAGACGTCGTTTCGCGCGGGCCGAGCCGATTTACGATGTCCTCGCTCTTATTGCGTTGACATAAAGCTTTTTCCGTACGCGATTAGCCGAAACGGCGTCGACTAGTTTGGTGAGACCCTTAGGTACCTACTGTCAAAAAACCGACAAGCCGAACCTAAATTGAATGGCATTTAAGTGGTCATGGTAGGTAGCCCGGGTCATTATTTAACTACGTAAAATATCATTTTTGACATTATCAGTGTTACGAATGAAAATGCGTAAAAGTGCAAATTAACTTCACTTTACCGAGCCGTGCTCTCAAGCCATAACGTTTCCCAAGTTCTTGATGGACACCTTCACATGGTCATCTTTACCCATCAAGTTCTCGTAATGCTACTAATTAATACTCACAGCGGACGTTTACAAAGTAATGCCGCTACGTGCAGCAAAGTGCAGTAAAGTGCAGTAAAGTGCAGCGGCCATTCTTCACGTTAACGACCGCCGTCGTATTTCACCGTCGAGAATTCTCGCCCATTTGGGGCATTAAAAATTACTTATAGCCAATTAAATTTTATGATTTTGTGTCGTATGAATATAAAGAGGTGATTACCATACGGCCGCGGTAGCGCGTATTCGCGGCAGTGTGGGGTTCCCTTCCCACACGTGGTGTGTGCGCGAGCGCACGACGCGCACCGCTGTAACGTGGCCTCCAGTATAGCCGTACCATAGGCTCATGGGCTGCCGCCGCGTTATGTATGTATGTATGTAAAATCTTTATTGTACACAAAACACAGGCAAAAATACACATTTTTACAAAAAAATTGACAGGTACAAAGGCGAACTCATCCCTGTAAGGGATCTCTTCCAGTTAACCTTTGAGCAAAGGAGTCGTCTATTTGAAGCAAAAGATAGACAAACATATCGTGTACAGTGGATAATATATTTGAGTAATACCAAAAACTAAACTGGTATTATACCAACTAAGATAAACTCATACATCCAATACACATATAATTAAAATATTTAATACATATACGTACATATGTATACTACACATCAATAAATAGAATACTCAACCAATTCACAAAATGTCGGAGAGCCACAACTTTTTCAGATTGTTCGTTATTAACGCGGACTTTCTTTCTATCCGGCTCGATCCTACCAAAATATGCGAGTATGAGGGGGATGGACAGACAGTAAGCCCGCCGCATTAATAATGCCGCGACAGCTCATGGTAAGTATACAGTAATCGTATTATGAGTTGACAAGTGTAACAGCTACGTTACCGTTTACTGGTAGCGTATTAACTTTTACTCCAAAATAGTTAAATTAATAACTTTATGAATCATTTTCGATGGAGTAGCAGTGTGGGGTTGTTTCTCGAATGATGAACACTACGGCCAAATTTTTCAATTTTCTAGAACTTGCACCACTATAGCTGTTTCAATTCACAAGATTTTGATGGGGTTCGATTTAAGTAAGTTTACCGTAACATATTGTTTTGTAGGTAAATATAGATAAGGTTATGGTTTGTTCTTAAAATCTCGATTTCAACATGACTTTGAGGCATACGTAGAATACTTAGATGACTATCGTTGAGCCATCAAATCGTTTGTAGATTATAAGACAACGATGATAATCGGCGAGGGATATTATATCTACTGGTTCTGCCGTAGCCGTACCCTCGCGATTTTAATCTCAAGTTATGAACTGAAATACCGAAGAGATAAGACCGCGCAATGTTCAGTCATTTTCAGTATCAGCGGACAGGCGCATAAAATTAACTGCTGTATTTACCTAGATACTGCCATTTCAACGTGGCAGTTCGTTTTGACTTCCTGTCAACTGCGACGGACTGTAAATTAGCAGAAAAAATGATGTTTATATCGACACTCACCACACTTCTAAAAGAGTCATAAATAATTTATCGGTAACTATAGGTAGTTATCTTATATGATTAATAATAATTAATTAATAATAATAATTTATTTCATAAATCAGGGTTACAATGATGGTTACATGCAAGTTTATGGACTAAATACATAGGTATGTTGTCTAAATATCTGTCACTGATACTTAAAATAGGCAGAGCCTGTGCTATAAGTATCAGTTTCCTTCCATTTGACTATAATTCATACAATTAGAATATGTAGTCTGCAATGCAGGCATATACAATAGCTAGTACACGAAGGTAATTTTGATAAAATTTACAACTAGGGCAGTTAGACAAGGGGAAAGTATATAATAGTTTTTTAATTGAGTGTTGTGTGTAGGTGTTAATATGATATGAGTGACGACTGACTATCTTATAATTCGAATCGTTATTTTAAGAAAGTTGTGTCACAATTTAACGTATTAGTAGGTAACATATTATCTTCAATTAGGCTATATTTTCTCAGGCTAGTATTAATAATGACCTTCCTTAATCATGTAAATAAGTACTTATGTCATTTTATATTTTAAGTTTCAATCAAACGTTTTTAAAGAAATCATCTATTTTATTAAATGTAGAATAGTAAAGAACCATGAACATGGCACTATGAGCACCTCTCCTAGACTCATTAACAGCAAGTTGTTTCGCGAATGGCCTTACTCGTATGAGCCAAGACAACATCGACCACATCAATATTCATTTCCATAGTTGTTGAAAATAATTAATGGCTAGTTACTAGAATAAAACCAAGAGTTTATTTTTGTAGTTTACTTAGGTACTATAGATTTGCGACAGGGTTTTTAGGTACTGTAAGGATCGAGAGGCGTAGATTATCGTGAATATATTATGGACAAATGCTCGACTTTTTTATTTGCATTAGACCTACAGGTAATTTAAACTTAGGTATGTGTATGATGGATTGGTAGAGTGTGTTCCAAAAACGGTAAAGAGCTACAGAACTGTTAATAAAAAAGAAAAATCTCTGTTGGTGTACATTTTGTACCCATCTATAATTACTTATACCAGAAATCTTCTTCTCTCAAGAATCTTAAAATTTTATCTGGGTTCCTATTTATGCAGTATAATAATCATACCTGGGATAACTCGGGGCATTTATACGAAAGTGATGTAGCAAAATATTTTATCGACTAAAAATATATCGATGTTACCGTGAATGACAACATCAAAATGTTATTAGGCATAAATAAATATTAGGTACTTACTTTTCAATTTCAATAAAAAATAAATTTAAACGGGTAGTTACGCGTTTATTTTAAAATAATTACAATTAATATTAAAATATCAATATTTAAATTGTCATTTTGATTAAAATGACATCTGCATGCTAGTTTTTACTACCTATCTGAAGAAGCCCGATGTCAGATATGACATCGAACCTCTGTACTGTAATCGAGAATGTTCAATAAGCACATCTTTTATTATAATTATATCGACATCTTTTTAATCGATATCAAATCCCTATAACTTGCCCCCAGTTATCCCAGGTATGATAATAATGATCAGTACAGTACTATCAAAAAAAATATTTAAAGAAAATGATTGATCACTTCTTCGTTAGTCAATTTTGAAGTCACATTCATAATTATTACGAACAATTAGGTGCCGCTTTCTGCAAGCCTAGCAATAATGCCATTTTGTAACCTACGATAAGCGATAAGTCATGTGACCATAATAATGTTTGGAAATGGTCACGTGACTTTTCGTACGAATCTGTAATTTTCATATAATTATTTTATCGCTTATCGTATACGATTGTAGAATGACCTCTTGGCTAAGCCGGCTGATCCCCTGTGAAATCTCTACTCTCCAATTGTTGGTACTTACATGTGCGTGAGGTATCAGTCGCGACATATGTCACGCGCTGCCCCGCTAAGCCCCGCTGTCGGCGCGGGAGTCGGTGTCGCGGCGCGGGGGCGCGACCTGCGCCCGCGCAGCTTAGCCCGCGTGCGCCGGCGCGCCCTGCAAGGATTACCGGGTCACCAGGGCTGTCACACACTTTTTATTAGCTTAGCTAGAGAGCTTAGAGCACGTTTTGTAGATTTATTGCAATTATTTTTTTACTACCGCTGCTTGATGCTAATCTTCTAAACATTTTCCTCGGACACAAATGCATCAGATTGTTCAGATGGGCTACTATCCATAGACTTTTAAATACATAGCATAGTCACATCTATGCGTACATTTCGGGACTTATTACTACGTAGGAGAAAAGGTGTTTTATTTTGAATACAGCTAGCAACATATTTAGATATGCAACCGTACGCACCTGAAAGTAAATGGCTACAAACAACCAATAGGTAGAGTTTTTTAAGTTTATAATAGTTGTAATCCACATCAGACATTTTCTTTCTTCGCCGCTATAGAAAGTTTTCCACCTTCATGAAAAACATGGTCTTTTACGTTACTAATTTGTAACAGGGTAATTTACCATCTAAACTCAATTCTACCAGTCACCAGAAGATAATATAAGTCGTGGCAGCCCTGGCGGTGCCCAGGTGACTGCGCAGGCGACGACAGTTGACAAAACAAACACCCCACGAGCTGCTAACTCCTCTCCAAACAACCCCCCCCCCTCTCACCCCCTCACCACCCCTGCTAAGCCACTTAACTCCAGCTACCACTCAGATTGATTGCTACACAAATACAGAATCTATTTCCGTCATCGACTAATACTAGAACCAATTGCTTTTGAAGAATTCGGTTTATAAGCCGCCCGGAGAAATGTTCGGAGGATTTTAATTTTATGTTTATCCAGCGGAGCCGCGAACCTATTTAGGAACTTTGGATCATTAAGTCGTGTGTGTTTCGAAATATAATACAATGCTTGTATTTTCTTAAAGTGGTAGCTGTCTTCGTACTCCTTTCCATACAAAACGAGTGATGACTTCCATGACCAACAATCAGTAGATTAAGTAGAATACATACTATAGGTTATTATACTAATATAGTAGTTTAATTACTGTAGTGACTGTATTGCATACATTTAAATTAAAATGTAGAAAACAAAATACATTTACGTTAGAATAAAAATTTGAGTCTTATCCTGATTCCACGGTCGTATAACGTCAAGCCCGAAACGACTGGTATTTTTTTTATTGTGCAGATATATACGAAATGAAGTACCGATAATAAAATTAAAATATAAGGGAGTTATTCATATTTTGTTAAATCAATACGTATTCAGAGCATCGATATAAAATATCGATGATTCAGAGTCTAAATACGACTCTAACTACTAACTAGATAATGAGGAGAATATAACATTTTAAGTGTTTTTGTATTCGACATAAAGGGAAGGCCTATGTGAATGTTTCCTCTGTTGTAAGTACGTCAGAACTACAACTATTCAGAATTATGTGCCCTACAATAACGGCTTAATCACATTGCTATTTTTGCTACATCCTACATACCTAGTATACAATAAAAGAAATGATAAGGATATTATGTACGTACAGTATATTTATATACTTACACAAGAATAGGAAAGCATATCCATTTTTTTGCATTTGAATAAGGATCTAGCCTGAACTGAAAGGATATATCTCGACTTCCGATCGAAAAAAATCTCATAGTAGCTACAGCGTGACGACATGAAAATGAGAAATGTATCATATTAGTTGGCAGACGTCGGGTGGCATCTACGGGCCGTTCATCGCTCTTACGACATTTACAAGGAGCTTTTTTATTGACAATTGCCGTTTGGATTTCAACGGATTGAGGGACTCCCTAAAGCGACTAATACGTTACGTAGAAGTAGAGTAGAAGAATCATGGTCACGTCAGCTAGATTTTATTGACGCACCACTTATCGTAAGACATTAAATGAGAGAACATGCCCATCGTAAAATCCGTCTTATTAAAGTTCTAAACCTGAAAAAACATGCTTTTGTTCCAGCGAGTTCGCCGACAAAACCACTCTATGTAATAACTTTATTTACTATAGGACTATCGCGAACTTCTAAAATCATCATTTTCTATCATCGGTTTCACCCTAATGAACCTTTTTTGGAGTGCCAGAGAAGGGACATGATGATCGAAACTTCCCATTAATGAAGTTCGAGGTAAGCCTACGCGACATTTTTTGTTCAGCGAAAATATAATAAAATAATTAAGGAATACGAAAATAATAATAACGTCTCAAACCGTGGACGTTACATTCATGTCGTTACCAACTTTCGTAAACCAGTTGGTAGACTAGTATTATTCTGATCTGTGTCGGCGCAGCGACTCTGCTTACGAGTGTAGGTTCCGGGTACTAATCCCGGCGAGGGCAATGATTTTTGAGTGTATTTATCACAAATATTTTTTTCTTGGTCATAGTTGGTCTCTGTCGATTTAACTATTAGTTTATCTATTTATCATTCTAAGCACAATGTTTCACTTAAGTTTTTGAAATCGGTGCAACAACGAGGGAAATAAAAAAAACTGATGTTGACATGCAGGTAAAAGATCATGTAGGTACCTAAAACATTTGCACAACAATAACATTACAGCATTTTGCATGAAAAATTACACCCTGACCCGAATTTTTGGTCTAACGAAGTATAAGTAGATACCTACCTATAAGTACGAGTTATTAGAAAGTAGATAGTGATAAAGTAGTAGATAGTAGATAGTGACAATTTATTGGTAAATTCTATAGCTACTTCCTACTCAACTCGGAGAATTAAACAAAATGTTTATTCGATTTACGTAGGTTAGAATTTATCCGGGAAGTGATTCGGCGGGACTTATTTTTAAAACAAATTATAATACCTACATCTTACCCTCTACAGCCAACCAAACTATCTAGGTAACATGATATAGGCAGTATATATTCAAAGATATACAGTGTAATGTCATCTCGTCGCCGCCCGGGTCTATCCCCCGCGACGTATCCTCGCATAACTCGCCTCCCCCGGGGGAGGGGGGTGGTGGGCGCCGCTGCCTACCACCCACCCCAGTGTGATGAATTTATTCGCGAAATGAAGTGCGGGGGAGGCTAAATTGCTTGTGACAATTTGATTTACCGCCCCATTCTCCAGATTTGAAGTAATTGAAAGAATCAAGATGACTTTGTGAAATTGTATATTATAAGTAGGTAGCTAAAAATGTATAGGTAGGTAATACAGGGTGATTTTCAGGTGAAAAGAGATAAATAATTTCAAGTTATTTTATTGTAAAGTCATTTAAGTATATAAATTATAATGATGGCTTTGAAATTCAGTAGGTCAGTCCTTTCCATCCTGTGAGGACACACCGAACAGTAAATTGTAATCCTTACCGAGGCTAAACGTCATTATATTTAATATAATGCAAATTAACAAACTAGCGAACTAGCACCACATTTCTCATGTTATTTATGAAATAAGATGATAATACCAGCATTATTCTAGGTATGAACCATGCACTATCAAAATCGATTCCATAGAAAACTTCGTCAGCCTGACAGTATAGCGGTCCAAGGGAAATTTTCCCATTTCTCCATTAGAAAATTCTTACAGTATGGCCATGTCTTTGCCATTTGGCTCTATATCCCAAAATCAGTCCGTATCACTGTATCTTTTTTGTTCTTTTTGTTTAAAGATCGTGGAGCAAGGGGCGGGGCACGCTGCAGTTGCAGTGCAATCCCGCTCGTCGGTGCAGCG
This sequence comes from Thaumatotibia leucotreta, assembly GCA_025490895.1. Classification (NCBI taxonomy): domain Eukaryota; kingdom Metazoa; phylum Arthropoda; class Insecta; order Lepidoptera; family Tortricidae; genus Thaumatotibia; species Thaumatotibia leucotreta. The sequence goes on along the minus strand of JALPQI010000656.1, from coordinate 109,902 downwards.
GCGTGCATCTCGACCGCAGCCTCCGCGGCCCCGCCCCTGCGCCGGCGGTATTGTTCGCTCCTAGACCTACCATCGCTAAACCTTATAAAAGTTACACCCCACTCCGCTACTCTACGCGTATCGCAATACGGATCACGTATAGTCAGTTATTTAAACTGTGGTAGCGTTTGTACGGAGATAAAGACCCCATTGTTTCACTAATGGAAACTTTCAATAATCCATGCGAAGATTATTCTTGGTAAAAAAACGAGATTATGTAGCGGTAAGCTTGAGATCGATGCTTCATTAAAATGTTTTTCATATTAAATAGAAAAAGACGAAGATTTCCACTATTGTTTAGTCAAACAGGTACCTAATAACACTCGGTAACGGCGGCTTCAGTTACAAATTGCAGAAAAAGCTACGCTCATGAACAAGTAACTATCAATAGCAACATGATATCCATAATTCATGTTCAAAAATGCTAACCTATATGTGCAGTTGTTGTATTTAATAATCTTCTAGAACACATAAGCCAGATGAAAAGTAAAGAATTTGTTGGCTACAACTAAATGGCTCATTGAAAACCATTTTAAACTATAAACAAGTTTTTGTATTCGTAATTGTAGGTATAAGTATTGTATTTTATTTCATAGTCATATCATGTATTGCAACCATAAAAGTGTGTAGGTACAGTTATTTATAAATAGGTACGTTTGGATTCACGCGGGCCTTGATATTTAGAGCATAGCATTTTTATACAAATGGACCATAGAATCCGAATTCGAATTCCGAATCGAAGTCAATACTATGGTATTGACTTCCGAATCGAAGTCAATACCATAGTAAAAGTTCATCAATATGACCTTAGAATTAACCCTATAAAATTTTCACCGGTAAATAAAAATCACCCTGTATTTAAATATTAAATGTTATATTATTTATGCCATATCCCTACCAAAGAAAAAATACCGAAGTTTATCAACGAAATACCGAAGATTTGGCAAAAAAAACTGGTTTTAATTTAAATAGAATTTCGTGTAGTTTTTGAGTAAAATAAAGTTAAAATCACAATATTTCATCTAAATTCGTAAAATCGTTAGCCTATCAAAACCAATCAGCGAAAAAAGTATGGATGACAGTTGACGTAAACTCTGCGTTAATATCCTGCAGATAACATTCCATAAATCCCATCTGTTATTTCATAAATTATTCAAAATCCACACTGAGTTTTTTCAATGATAGATAAATTGGAATCGATTAATTATATCAAATGAAGGTAAAGACCTTGTAAATTTTTAAGTACAGCAGTCTGTTGTCCGACAGCCTTGAATTCATTGTACTCCGTGGATAATGCCGTTGATTGTACATAATGTAACACCCATTGTAACATTTAATGTAATATTTTTGTAAAATTGTTTGTTATCCCTAAAATAAAGAAAAATAAAATAAAGCCTCAATAAAATAAAATAAAAGAAAGCCAATCAAAAATATTTTTTTGAAAGGACTTGACTAATTCAGAAGGTTTGAAAGATGAATTTGTGAGACAGGGTAGGGTCGCTTGCTTTAATGTTTTAGCCATATAAGGAAAATCTGCCTTTCAAATCATCAAATTATCACATATTTCAATATATCTCCGAAGTAGAGTAGATTTATCTGAGTTTGAAGTAAACCGACACAAAATTAGGAAAAATAATTGAATAAAATGATAATTTTTAAAGTGGGGACATTAAGAATGCGACATAAATTTAAATCGTGGTTACATAAGTTACAGTACCTACTTCAAATTGTAAACAGCAAATTGATGGTCAAATTGAAAACAGCAGACAAAGCAATCAAATCATGTCAAATTAATAATGCCCAAGTGAATAAAAAAAAGCAATCAAATCATTAAACCATTTACTATTGTCGTGTACTACATAAATATTTATAAGTCTGTTTTTTTAAATTGAATTTCGACTTGAATAAATAAATAAATAAATAAATATCTTCGGACATCTTACACAAATCAACCTAGTCCCACGGTAAGCTCAATTAAGGCTTCTGATGTGGGTATCAGGCGACGATATACATATATAATAGATAGATACATATAGATACCTACTTAAATACATAGACAGCCATGACCAAGGAACAAATATTTGTGATAAATAAATACACAAATAATGCCCTCGCCGGGATTCGAACCCGGAACCTCCAGCTTCGTAGGCAGGGTCACCACCAACTAGGCTACGGAGGCTGACAAATCAAAAATAATTAATCCTATTTATTATTTTTAATTTGTAGCTTATGCTCGTTCTTCACCGACTGTACTATACATTTTGGCAATAAATTATTTATAAAGTATTCTGACAAATTAATAAACAATTCTAATTATCACGACTCACGAGGTCCAGAAATTAATAGCCACATGCTTAAGATAGAAGAAAGATTGTTGCTATATTAATATATCCATTGTAATAAATCGATATGTGGATATAAAGAAACGAAATATATTTATTTCACACTAAACAATATTTTTTTAATATGTTAAATAATCTGAAATAAACACAAAAATATTTACTTGCACTATGCGGTCTGTGAGCTGAGCCAATAATAAATCAAATCGTCAATATAATTGTATGTGAATAGCGCTCGTAGCGCCGGTGCTACGCGCCGTGCTACGAGCTACGGCGGTGCTACGCGCTACGACCTCATTTGCATGCCGAGCCTCCGTAATGGTTACCTCCACTACAATGTTGTAATGTAATACTGACACTGACTACAAGTAACAATCAGAACTAATAGTACTGCTTACACGCATGGTTCTTACTGATATATACAGGAACAAGCAGGATGCATACTATTAGGTGCCTAGGTATTAAATCTAAATGCAGTAGTACGCATAGACAAAGAGTTACAAATATAGATGCGCGCAAATTGCAATAAATATGTAAACGTCACCTTATAGTAATAATAATGGGAATAGGGCTGTTTAGATATATATTTGACCTTGAGTGTACTGTACATACAACATCACAAGGGCCTGTTTTAGATTTGGAGATTTCGTTTTAAATTACCGAATTGTAGGTACTTGCTTGCATTATACGTCCATGTATTCATGGAAAATATATGAAGGATTAAATCGAAATACAATTCAATATGAGATACAAATATAGGAACCGAAACTAGGTGGCTAATACGTAAGTACATTAATATGTGGAATGTGACGTCTGTAAGAGGAATGAGTTGAATTAATGAATTTTCATTCAAATAAAAAGACTTAGACATTTCTTAAAATACCTTTACGTTAAAAGAACCGCGGCAAACATATTACCAGTACGTATATTACAGTAAGTAAGCAGGTATTACTAGGTTACATTTCGTGCCAACATATCAGAAGAAATCTGGAATTCCGACGACAATCTAAAGTAACAAAAACGCTGGGAAAGTTGGTCACAAATAAATAAACGCGCAGCAAAATAAAAGGCCGTAATTTGAGATTTGGGTGCGATTGTGCAGCGGAGGGGTCGCGGGGGGGTAGCGGGGGGGTCGCCGGGGGTTGGGGGGGCGCGGAGGGGGGCGGCGACGCGGGCGCAGCTTTGTCGACGAGTTAATCGCGTTATCGTCGCGCGATCTGCGCGGGACCTGGCCGCAGGGCTGCCGAGATAGATACTCTAGGGAATCACTTCTCCAACTATATTTGACTAATATTATTAGTTGAACAAATAAATGCCCTCAGCGGAATTCATACAGAACCTCTAGCTTCATAGGTACAGAGTCTAAAGCGAGTAGGCAACGGATAGAGGCTGGCTGATTGTTTGAGCTAAGTAGTACCTAAGTGAGAGTACTACTCCAATTTTTCGGCGAAAAAATAACAGGTTAGATATTCAACGTTCTTATTTCGTCATTGTCCTGTCGGCAAGTATAAAAGACATGATTTCCAGGGGATAGACGTAGGTAATTCAGAAGGTACCAATACAACGTCTAGTAATCAAAGTTATTGCGACTCGTCCTGGTGTCGTTGTAAAGCGATCGGTTGTTTTGTGCGTTTATTGCAGCGTTAGATTGCGTTAGACGCGTGCAATGCGCGATTTGGCTTCCCACGTCTGCGTTAGGGCTGAAAATTCCTTAAAAAATCAAGCACGTGAGACTACCACTGCTACCGCGCGCTTAATAAATGCGGGACGATAATGACGAATCCGACCGTTCAACATGTTTCTAGGAGAATCACCCAACTAATTATTTCGTTGCCAAACATAGCTTTTAAGCGCAACACCAAGACGACATACATTTAAGAATCAATTACATTATATTCCAGTTACACTATACACCAACCCTGGAACCGCTGACACTGATATACGATCTCGCGGTTATCGCCGCGTTACGCCGCTCTATCGACCGCATACTGCTGTCCTCCGCCGTGCTTTATATTGTTCATCGTGTTTGCCACAATCTGTGGCAACGGCTTGTACCTACTTATACAAATCGTCAGTGGAATAAAAAAAATGTAAGCAAATATAGCTGACTTTCCATAACATTTGTCATCAAAGACAAACATCGTGAAACACTTTCGCAGATATATGTTTGAGTTAATACAAATATCAATAATTTTAACTAAAAATGTATGTGAACTCAAGAGGCTTAAGATTTTAAGTTTATAATACAACCAAGATTGTGTTTTATGATTATGGAAAAATCCAAGTTTTTAAAGTTTGTTGAATTTTTTTTTAGATTGCACTGACGATTGGTATACAACAATTTATCGATTCTCGTGGTAATGTGTTGTGCTTTCTAACGGCCTGTTTCAGAACCCGCTAATAAATATATCCGTTAGATTAAATAATCACTATTATCTTCCTCAGGCAAAATAAAAGGACAGGTAACATTTCTCTGACAGATATACCTACTTTATCCGGTGATGGTGGAACAGGCACGTCAGTAGGGCTCATTAATGTGGTTATAAAAACAATACAACAAATGTTCCTATATCGCAAAAATCACTTTGTGTCACCACGAGAGACGGGCGCTACCGCAAAGGTCAGAAATTCTAAGCGTCTATCTCTGTTACTTTAGGTGTAATTGCAGACCTTGGTGAGAGACAGTTTCATTCTTTCAATGACCTGATAGACCTTCAGCAGGGCACCCATCTTTCGACGTTTGTTAAAATTATAGACATTTACGTTAAAATATATCTGCGAACGTGTTTCACGATATATGTCTAAAGGTGCATTCAGACCAAACGAGCATTCGCTATTCTATCCCCCACTCTACGAAATCAACGAATCACGTTTTGTGTAGCGATTGAATTTCGTAGAGTAGGGGGTTAGAATAGCGAATGCTCGTTTGGTCTGAATGTACCTAAAGACGTCAAATATGTACTATGGAAAGTCAGCCATAGTTATTTGTTTACCGTTTTTTTAACTCTCAACTGAAAAATTGTATAGAAGTATTGACGCCAAATGCCGTACAGAACAAAATTAATTAAATACGTAGAAGGCATTAGTCAAATGCAGCAATCAAATAAATTCTATACATAGATACCAGTTCGTAATCTAAATAATAACTGCGTAAGTACCTATCATTATCTTCATTAGTACAGCCTTACATCGTGTTTATGTATGTAATTGAAATAATTGAGGCCTGTTGTTACCAGACATTACGGAACCTTATTATTTAGAAACCTATCATTAATCTTTTTATAGTTATTACTTTTGCTAAATAGCATGTTCTAGTGTCGTTATAAATAAGTTTTTGCACTGATTACTCTGATTTTATTAGATACACTACTAGGTAGGTATGTAACAGGTACGTATCTATTTACTTGATATTTTCATTGGTACACGTACATGGCCTTTAAGTTCAGAATAGTTAAGTCCAACAATTATTAAGTAGATTTACCTACCTACAGCGTATCAGAATTTGGATTTGGAACCAAATACAGTACCTACTTTTCTAATTCTGATCCACGATGAAACTAATAATTGATGGACACGGAAAGGGTAAATCCACAAGACTGTAACAACATGGTACCAATTATTTAGTTTGTTTAAAAAAAAATAACAAAGTTGGGCGGGTTACATACATATATTACATACGTAGTCCTTTACGTAGATACATAATTATGTGAACGTGAAAATAATTTATATTAGAACATACAAAAGAATTGGTAACTGATGTTACAGTTACCCGAAACGAAAATTAGGAAACATGAAGATTGCTGTTCCACAATGCATAAAAGGCACTGTATGTATGTATACATATTACATACGGTTCCACTATTTTTGCATTACGCATGATCTAGTTCCCTAACCATTTATCATAAGCAGTTTCTTACCATCGTTTTTTGCCGGAAACCAGGTCGCGGCACCTTGATGTGACACCCCAGACCCCAGGGTCCCGAGCCTGCGGCCCACGTGGGCATCCGCTAATGAGGCGGCTCGTTAGACCTTAATGACACCGATTATGGCAGGTGGGATCATAAAAACGTGAATATTTCGAGTCGGACACGAAATTGTGTCTAGGTGCCGAACGTAAATGACAGTTTTTTTGACGTTGCAATTTTAATTAGGCAAACTTGTATTTATCATCAATCGGCTAAGTAGAGCTAATTTAACGTAGGTCATGTGATCATGTCACATGGTGTGCCATATCATCACATAGAAATCGCATTTTTCATAGAAAATACTGCAATCGTGCTGATTTCTAAAACAGTTTTTAAATATTTACAGGATAGGACCTCTCCTTTTTCACATCACATTACAGTGTGTGGCCTACAACCGGGGTGAAAATTAAAACGGTGCATTAATAAGCTGATCAACAATCATTTCCACATATTGTAATTTAAAAAAAAAAACTTTTTTTTGTAATTTTTTGTTCATGTATTTTTCATTATTATGGGTTCATTTACTTGAATTAAGAGTTACCTATCAATAACTTTTCATTTTTGAATCATTGAAAAATATATATATTTTTTTAAAACCGTAATAAATTAGTGTAAAAGTAAAAACAAAATTATTGTTATGACTTCGTACCTGGTATACTATCAAGATGTCTTGCGACTGACAAGCTACGACATCGTGATGCCAAGATCCAGTACTAAAGGTCCATAGCTTTGAATGACAATATCTCCGAACTTAACCACTTTGAAACACCGGGACCTTTACAGGATTATTGCCGATAGTCTAAGGAGTCACTCATTTCATTTTTCTCCCGTGTTCAAGACCACACACTGTATATTGTAATTTTTCTGAATTAAATATAGAAAAAAAATGGATTAGATCGATTTGTGCAGGCTACATTTTCGAGTGTTTAAAAAAATCTCTAAAAATTATGAAAAAGGGGGCTTTTTAATCATGACGTGCATGACAGAGTTATTATCTGTCGATAAAATTAGATGTTTTTTCCCAATACAATTGGATTCCACTTATTATTATTATTTATCCTGTAAGCATTTTTAAAATTATACCCAACTCGTAGATATTCTTTGACCGACAGTGTAGGTAATAATGTAGCTAGTACCTATGCATGGATGGGCATTGTATTTTAAAAATATAAGATATTTCTCAATGTATTAAAATATTATCGAAAATCACGTATTTAAGTCGATGATTGCTCGACATGTTTCGACTCACTACGTACTGCCGTACGCGTCGGGCTTTGGGCGAGGGTGCTCCGGATGAGGACCCTCTTAATGGGTCGAAACATGTCGAGCAATCATTAAATACGTGAGTAACCCGGTTCGATAGTATTTTAATATGTTTGAGTCTCACGTTAGTTATAATTCTATTTCTTTATGATTTTTTATTTTCGTATAGCACGGGATACCTTCGAAAGGCAATCTTCATCCATCCAATTTAGGTATTTCAACCTTGGCGCGGCGCACTAGACCAACACTATCGAGCGGAACGGTCGATTAAATGCTTCGATCATTTCAAATATCGCCCATTCATTCAGGATCCGTTCATTTTGAATGGCTTCAGGAACTATAGCACCGACATGCCACATGTTAGTTGGTGACGTTAAATCACGTCACGTCACATTATCCCATTACTCTCGTTAGTGTCGTCAGTGACAGCCGCCGCTAATGGCCGGGCGCTCATTAGCAACCGCTGCGACTGCCGCGGGCGGTGCGACTGAAATGCGACGCCGACAATCGCAAAAACGCAGGATGTGGATATGGAAACAAACCGTTACGAGCCCCGCCCACTACACGCTGTTTAATATTATTGGGTTGGATAGAAAAACTTAACTTAATTATCACCGAGTATCACCTGAAATAGGAATACCAGGGCACATAGGTACTCCTATAGGGCTCGAATATTGTCTGTAATAGTAAATTGGGTAGGCACTTTTACAAGCCCCCATTACCCACCATTTGATGAACTCCACTCTCGGTCACTGAATAGGTCAGATAGTCAGATGGATTATTTCATAAAAATAATGAAACAATGCTAATTAGTAATATTTTTTTCAAAATATTGATACGAGTAGCAAACCTAGATTTTCTTTTTAATTAGGTTCTATTTGGATTTCTCTGAATATAGTAGGTATATAATTTAATTAAAAAAATATATCGTTAGATTGGTTTGTAGAGACAAAAATGTAGAATGTTAAAAAAACACTTATATTATAGTAACACGAGTTTTTCAATCATGACTTCCTATTTTGGTATCTACGTAGTCATCTGACAATGATTGGGTGAAAAATTCAGGGGAATTCCAATACAACTAGAAGTTAAGAACGATTCCATTTGTACATTTAAAAATGATAAAATTATTTTGATAGGCCGAGTGACGGAAAAATATTCCCTTTTGCCCGATCGGGTTGATAGATTCCACTAACGTAAAAAAAGGGAGAGGATTATAAGAGGATAAGCTTCTGGAACGTTGTTGCTTTAAGACTCCCTTGTCTCAAGTCACCAGCCTATATATTCAATTCCATTTGTACTATAAATATCAAATTTAAAAAAATCCAGAATTTTCAATTAATAATTGATCGCGAGTGTATTTTTACAATACGTAAATAGGGACTTTAATAAGAATAGATGATTTTTCTAAAAGGAATTTGCTTGATGCTCTTAGTTAGCCACGGTAACAAAGTATTACTAAGTATTGTTCCAAATCGGTAAGTAAAATTTTCTGATGAAAATGAAATGTTTCAAATAATTGTGAAACGTTTTCTTTTGAGGTTTGGTTTGAAGCTGGTGTCTGTAGGTATGTATAGTGTGGCTTGGCCTTCCAATGCACGGCAATACCTACATAGATAAAAGTGCAACCTGCAAAGAACAATACCAAACACTTCATGAGATCCGCGATTCTAAAACTTATCTTCGATGCATAACAAGCGATCATAAATGGAAAATTTCGAATAACCGTCACTCTCAATCCAATTCATGAATCATGAGAGTAACAAAGACAGCCGTTTGAAGTCGACGTACGTTTGTGGCACACATCTTGACCTTAAGTTTAACGCACGGCAATAGGTAAAAGTGCAACTTATCTTCGATGCATAACATACGATCATAAATAGAAAATTTCGAATAACCGTCACTCTCAATCCAATTCAGGAATCACGAGAGTGACAAAGACAGCCGTTTGACGTCGACGTAGTTACGTTTATGGCCGATCTGTCGGCGTCCATCACGCGGCACAAAGGAAACACTGTATCTACGTTTACTTATTATTACGGTGACAGGTCTAATGGCCGTCCATCAGCTACATTGTAGCGTTGAAGAGTAAAAAACAATTGTCGTTGTGTAAAAATAAGCTTCTTCCCTGGTATAGTACAATTAGGTCGACAGGGACTTTATTCTACGATGGAATATTAGAATTATAACCGTTGTTGTGAAACTTGAAGATATTAAAAGATTGACTATAACAGGTCACTCTTAATTAAATCGAATGCTCATTCTATCCCCCACTCTACGAAATCAACGAATTTCGACGAATCGCGTTTTGTGTAATGAACGAATGGAATCTCGTAGAGTGGGGGATAGAATGAGCGAATGCGAATGGTCTAAATGCACTTTTAGAGTGCCCAGTGCAGTGTACGTAAATAAGGTGACTGGCCCTTTATAGTCCATATTTTAATCTGAGATGGATACGGATCTTTGTTATCTCAAACAAAAAAATATGTAGACGTCTTGTCTTAATTTTAGAATTGTATGTTATGTTAAATTTGATTCAGAAAAGAAAGAAAATGTAATGTGGCATCCAAATAGCATCTAAATAAACGATTGAATTTTATTTGTTTCCAACATTTTACATAATTTTACAGACGGACGGAATATTAATATTCAGTTCCACTAAGGAAAATAGGATTCAATTTTTATTTGTACAGTACAGGCGCTTCGAAGGCTGTTCTTTCATTTACCTATTTATAAAATTTGTTTTATTAACAGAATAATAAAAAAAAATTGTCACAACATGAGAACATGACGTTTAGGTATACCTTTTCAACCGACTTCAAAAAAAGGAGGAGGTTCTCAATTCGACTTAATGGTTTTTGTGCTTATGTTTGTTACCTCAGAACTTTCGACTGGGTGAATCGATATTGATGATTATTTTTTTATTTGAAAGCTGATGCTCACCTGGTCGTATTTTAATTTGGTTCAGTTCTAACAATGGCATTCATGCGAAATCCATATAAGTCATAAATTAGCATTAAACATGTGCACGACAAATGGACAAATAACTCAATATCGCGCCCTTTGATCACACTCTAGATAAAAAATTTTAACTGACTTCAAAACAAACCGTGACGATAGGAGAAATCAGTTTTTTTTATTTTGGTAATTATTTTTGCCCCTAGCCCTGACGGAAGCGGTGACCTTTGCTGCCAGTAGGTGCGGTGCCGCTGCCGGCAGCAGAAATGGCAAATAAAGGAGCTGCGCCGGCGCAGGCGGTTCCCACGAGGCGCGCATTCCGCGCGCGCCTCCCGTTCCTGCCCCCCAGGGGGGGGGGAGAAGTTAAATCACGTTAGTAACCACCAGAAATAAACGTTTTCTATAATGTTCAGAAAATGCTCTTTTAAAGGGTTTTATGCACAGGGACTGAAACTTTTCTACACGCCTGTACTGCGCTGAATTTTCATAGTACTATTCTGCACGGTCTGTAGGCGTGTTTAATCAGTCATCGTTGTTGCCGTCAGGTTCTGAAGGTGCATGCAGACCCAAAGAGCATTCGCTATTCTATCCCCCACTCTACGAAATCAACGAATCACGTTTCGTGTAACGATCGAATTTCGTAGAGTGGGAGGTTAGAATAGCGAATGCTCTTTTGGTCTGCATGCACCTTAACAAGTATGCAAGTGCGAAAGTGCATGTTCAGATATTTTTGAGTACCCTGGCCGCTCCGATATATCTGATGGCGCCTGTATTTACCTCCAGGATGCTTAGCCAAGTTGACTATCGCTAACGCTTAGTAGCGTATCGTAGTTTTCCCTCTCTGTCGCTCTTTCATATTAGTGCGACAAAGACGATTAAGCGTTAGCGATTGTCAAATTGTCTTAAGCACCCCACAGATGTTGTCTGTGAAGCACCCTGTTATTGTTTATCAATTATCACATATCGTCGATTGTAATATGAATTAATGTAACCACCAAAATGACGAAATTGAGTTAAGTATACCTTCGACTGCAAATTTCCTGCTCTATCGAACGGTGTATATACAATATTGATATCTAGAAAAAAATGTCGAATACGTTAACAAAAACTTTGCCATTTTATTAGGTTTCTACATTTTTTATTAACGTATGTAAAGGTTTCCGAAAATCATAGACAATATTTTAACGTAAGTACGAATTTGTAAGTACAAAACATGTCTTTCCTAATGTACTCACCATATTTTTATAAACGTCACTGCTGTAAGCGCCGTCTGCATTGTATGGCTCATAAGCAATTCGGTTTCAATTTGTGAGTTACACTAAATTCCGAAATCCACTTTTGATGATTTTCATTGATTTGTTAACGTATCTACAATTTTTTTTGAAAATATTTAACGTAAGCACCAGCCATTTCCTGAACTATAAGTGTGGTCGCAGTTAGTAACTGTCTATCAAATAGACCTCTCAAAAATAAAACAAACAAAATAAACATCATTTCAATATGATAATTAACTAAAAAGATACAACATACTTTATAAATGTCCATTTCGTTTTTTGGCCCTCCTGAAAAGTCGTCATTTGGTGGTTACATTAATTCATATTACAACTGAAGATATGATCAGTTGATGATCGTTCATAAATTATGGGGAGTAGGTATTTTAAATATTTACGTACCGGAAGGCGCAGCGTCGGTAGCCTCACAAGGTGAATGAGGTTGGCACAGAACTGAACATTGTGGCAATCCTTGAGGGAGGCCTACGTCCAGCAGTGGACGTCTTTCGATGATGATGATAGTACCTATTTATGTTGATAATTTATTAAATCATTGTCCAAAGAGTTGGCTTCAAACATGTTTCAATTAATTAACATCGCCGGGCCATGCTACGCGTTCCTCCGACCGTCGGTATGTAAATATGAGTCGCTGTTCTCATTTGTCTCTGTAAGAAACGACGAATACATCTTAGAGAGATTATTGTCACAGCAAACATCAATACCTATAGGTATGCTGTTTGGGATACTCATAGTAGTTGGGATATCTGCATTCTGCATGTAGGCTGAACATAACAAAATGTGAGTGAGTTTAATAAAACGTCCCACTTTGTCGTTTGCCATAAAGCCGCTTTGTCCGTTTATTCATATGAAGATACAAGGAAATCTCGTCTTTATGGTAAGCGACAAAGTGGGACGTTTTACTAAAAACTAACACAAATAGTTACTAATTTGATATAGTTACAGGGTAAATGTAACTAGTGTTGGTAAAGACTCGAGTCGTTTGAGTCCTTCATTCTAAGACTCGACTCAGATTTAAGGACTACTGTCATGTAATCTAAACTTAAGCACACTTAAGTTATTTTTCATCACACTTGCTGTCTAAGCGCGCCATTGCTTGCGCGCGTAGCGGGAGTAATAGAAAAGTGATATTCCCTAGGGAGTAATAGAAATGTCAGTACGTCATTTAATAATATTATGTCTTAAAACTTATTTTTTTGTCGACAAGTGTGATGAAAAACATTGTATGCATCACGGTAGGTAAGCGGAATACTAACTCGAGTCATAAAAGCCCTCCGCCTAACGGCGTCGGGCTTCTAACACTCTCGTTAGTAATTCCGTACTTACCTCCCTTGATGCACAATGTACTATTACAATTTTACAGAGATGCGAGTCCTTCTAGAAGACTCGCTATTAGATTTGTTTTGAAATTAAGGTTTTTTCTAAGATATGATTGTTGTATTGATTAGATTTGTTTTGAAATTAAGGTTTTTTCTAGATGACTGTTGTATTGATGTACTTAATTTTGTATTGATTATAAGAAATGATTGCGAATCCTTAATTTAATTGTAATCCATCACCGTATGGCGTTTTGTCACGTTGTAGCGAACGCGACCGGCGGACTCTGACGACCACAAGCCCCCCATCGTTTTGAAACGTACTTATTGCTCAATTTGCAAACTCCCGTCGTGCATACTAACACAGTATACTTGGAAACCATCAGATCACCTGCTTAGTATTCCTGCAGTACCCTTGGGGACGGTGGGGACAGATGGACCGATGTTTACGAGTCGTGTACCTCTGGATTAGTTAGACTAGAAGATGTCTTAATTGAAGGGTATTTTCCAATTCACTTTGAAAAATTATTAATGTATGACCGTATGTCTACAGTCACCGGAAAATGCGGCAATAATATCTTGCGCTATGAAGGAAAAACATCTGAAATACTTACTCTTATTTTTACTAACATATGAGCGTGTCACTTATTTTTGCGGCCTTCCTAGTACAAGATACACAGACCAACTTCTCTGTAGGAATATTGCCGCTCCGACTCCAACCGAGTCTACCTTTGATGAATTTTCAGTATGGGCACATGGACCCAAAATTAAAAACATACCTACATGGAAAATTGACTTTTCCCATATTGAACTCTACATATTGAACTATTTTTTTTAAAGATATTTGGATTTTGCTGAAAGTTTATCGTAGGTAATGGTTGGTAGACTCTGTCAGTCGGTAGCGGGAAGGATCGTCGTCGTCTGAAAATAGTAATATGGCATGAAAGTACCTACTTATACCTATCTACTAGTAGACAGACGTACGTACAAACGTAGTACACACGTACTTACAAACAAATAGAAATACCTACATCGTCGGGTGAGAATGCAACTGTGCCATATCCATTTTTAAGCAAAATCGGTTTTTAATGGTTCTTGATAGAATATTTTTTTTGTAGTTTATAACAGTAATCGATTCTTAAAAATTCTTATTTTATACTTAAAAAAAACATATATTTTTGTGCCATATCCTCGAACCGCAATACATAGTGATTACAACATTGTGCCATGTCCGGACATGACACAAATTTACGGTTAACAGCTATATAACAGTGTGCCAAGCGACTAACCGATCAACATTTTTGTGACATAATCCATTAATCGATTTGATTGTATCGAATATTCGATACTTTTTTTTACCTACCCTCTCTTTTGATAAATGACAATAAAGAAGGTAGGTTTGATTTATAATGAAAATGATTTGTGTCATTCATACTTCAAGCTTTTATCTTAATAAGTTGGTGGTATAAATACCTACATAATATTTATAATTACGAGAACCTAACCATAAATTGTAAGAAATGACATATACTACAGAAAAAGTGACCGAACCCCCAATGACCAAGACTGGAATCGAACCAGCGACCTCCTGCTTTCCTGTCATGCCATGCTATTTAAGTCCTGGCCACAGGAGGCCTCGGTCACTGTTCCTGAGGTACATATTATATGACATGTCTTTTAATTTATAGAGCGTGTAGTTAAACTGTAATTTTATTAGTTGATAAGAAATAATAACGTTAATATGTCATTCATTAGTAAACGTATTATAAGCTTTTCTCATCGATATTTTTTCATATCGACATTAGCACAAAATAGAGAAGGTCACCTATTAGATGGTACCTATTTATAAGAAAGTAAAAAAATGATTCACATAAATATTGGGAATCAATATTGGCACCATATTCACGTGAATAAGTATGTCTTCATATTCGAGATAAATTATCGTCTTGACTTGAAATAAATCTATACCATTAATTGGAGTTCGAGGCCAACGAAACTACGACAGATGCGTTATTGTCAAATCTGTCAAAGTCTCTTATGTCATTGTCAAATAAAGTTGTCAGGTTTCGACAACCTTTTTCCTATTTCATTTATTTATTTAAAATAATTCCTAATAAGAACATTACTTACCTCTGTAATGTTTGTACGCCTTTTTGTTTAATATGGCTGTCAACTAGGATTTTCTTAAAAACACGTAAATACCTAATAACTTTTCTTTTCTCTTAACTAACATTGATATGACAAAATTTGCTTGTAAAGAACTTAAAATGATAAGAGCTAACGTTTCGAATCCTATTTTAAAAAGAAATTGAATTACCAGTGAACACAAACAACAGCGTGCCATATTTATTAAGACAGTATGGTTAAATTACTAAGCCCCCTGCCTTATTATGGGTTAAAATTATAGGAAAGCATTTTTTGTAATTTATTTCTTATTTATTTGTCTTCGTCATCACTTTATCCTCCTGAGTCCTGGGTAGAAATCGAGTACACTCCCATAAAAGCCGATAGTCCTTTATAACACCATCAGTGTTGAGTCCTGAACTTACTGTCGCTTATTTTAAGGTTTAAAATGAGTTTGTCACATTTTTACAAAACGTTAGATCTGTATGATAATTTAAATGGAGAACTATAGCACTGCCAAAGAAATTTGTAAGTCAAAGGAATTTTACGAATACGAAATGTGAACATAAAGCACGGTACAATACAATGTATTATTCTGCAATTTTCTAAACGCATGCAGAAATAGGGTTTTAATTTATGTGTACTTAAATTGCTGTACCAAATGTTATTAACACCTGAGGTGATACCAGCGCAATACCAACTTTGTTACTAATAATTGCAGATAATTAAGTTTTTATTAAAATATCTTATATTTACGTGAAAATAAGTAAATAATATTGTTTCTATTAATTAAAGAATTAAAATTACCAATAAATAAGATATCTAAACGTCTGTTTTTAGAAAATAAAGATTTACTATTGCAAGAACATTTCATTGTTGTGGTAATAATTTCGTAGATTCGTTGGCCTCGAACTCCAATTAATGGTATAGTCGTAAAATAACTTTTATTTGCATAAACAATTGCTTTTTAATGTCTACCTTTCTTGACATTGCACTAACATTTTGTGACACATCCATAACTTTGTGTCATGTCATACATAGCAAGTTAAACATTTTCTTACCAAAATGGATATGGCAATTGTAAAACTACTTATATCTCATGACTATAATAAGTTAAACATTAATTGTATATAACAAAAAATAGTAAATTAATATACTAAAGTGTCAGTTAAGAAAAATATTGCAAAATTATAACACATTTCAAGAAATATTTTTTTTTGTTTCATTTCGCTCTCCTGTAAACCAAGGCAAGTGGCGTATAGCACAATTGCATTCTCAGCCGACGACATACTTACAAATATTGGTACGGAGGTAGTGAATAGTAATTAATCTTATAGTATTTCCGCGAATACCTGTAATCTGATTTTACTTTTAGTTTCATTGGTGCATTCCACGAAAAAGTCAACTTTGTCGGAAACGTGACGGCTATGACAGGTATCTTAGAAATACTATGGAAAATGCGAGAATTTTCTATAAATACAAACATCTAGTTATAAAATTAAGATACCTACACCAAAAATTGTATTTGTAACTTTCTTAGATGTAGGCGAGGAGCGGCGTCACGTACCCGACATTCTCGTGATGGAATGCACCCATTGATATCTTGTGTATTTACCTAACTGATAATTATTTTGTGGGAAACTGAAGGAAAAGAATCGTTTATCACAACATGCAGTAGCTCTTATATTAACAAAAGGGACAGTCTAATTCGCTATACCTTGAATTATTATCGTATTATCTTCTTCATTAATTTACTATTTACATTTCATACCATTACGTTCTATTATGATTTTCTACCGCACCGTTTATAGCTTACTATGAAGTTTTTGTTGCACCATTAAAGAGACGATTTTAGTTAAAATGTTTCAGAAGACGAATTCCAGTGGGCCGTGTGATCGCCCCGTATTAATAGCTCGTTTATCGCTGTCGACAAATTGTCGCGCTAAGTGGCTCGGCCTCACGTCGGCGTCGCGGCGTCATTGACGCGCTGGGACGCGTCACAGTGCGTCACAGTGCGTCACAGTGCGTCACAGTGCGTCACGTGGCACAGTTCAGCAGACACTGATGAGGACTTCTTTTCACATTATAAATGGTTTTCCAGCCTCTTAACCTTCGGCATATGAGGTGGGGTGTACCAGACCCCATGTATAGAAACGACATATAAACATTTCACCTCGTATGCGGAGGATTAATGCCCTGGCCACGACATTGGTCTAAGGCGACTGGCTCAGCGGAAAACGTATGGTGCTCCCTCTCGTACCCATATCGGCATCCCGCTCCAACTCATGGATTCGCTCGCCGCTAGTCGCAGACCAATGTCGTGGCCGGGGCATAAGGGCTATTTCCCATAAAAACAAGCGTACATACCTAGTTACCTATAGATATTCATCAAAAGTTGGGTAGAGTAAGATTAACCAGGTGGTTTGGCTGGAGCGACGCTGAGTAGTCGCTCCGAACCGGAGAGGGGTCCAAACTCTCCTAATTTCCCCATACCTACTCGTATGTCCTCGCTATACCTATGTAAATGTATACGCACAGCATTAAGGTTAGCTACTCACAAAATACTATATCCATCAGAAGTCAGAAGCTAAGGGAAGCTAGTAAGCAATAGTGCAGGGATGCTGGAGTGGCCGAGTGGTTCAGGCATCAGCCGCTAAAGCTAAGGGCGTGAGTTCAAATTCCACCTGCGGTGTTGGTAAACTCGATTTCTTTTTTGTACATGACCTCTAATATTTAAATTTATAAAAATAGTAGTGTTATTAGTTTAAATCACTGCTCAAAAATTATTTAATAAAGCAATTTATGAAATGAAACTATGAAAAACGGATAAACTTGCGTATATTAATTAACTTTAACTTCATTCCGAATTCCGACTTCAGGGGTTCGTGATCTGCGGGCGACTGCCTGTAAAGTGTTCGAAACGTCGGAATGAAGTTAACTTAATTAATATACGCGAGTTTATCCCTTTTTCATAGTTTTATTTCATGCATAGGTAATCCTCGTGGTAACCGAAGAAAATATTAAAAACAATTTATTTAAGTAATTAACATAGGGCTCGTAAAAAAATCATGTGATCATATTTGGCCGATTTGTATCCCCCTCCCCATTGATGAGCGTCTTTGCGGAACCATCGCGATCGTTCGTGATATGTCGCTGACCCCCAAATCGATCACGTGATGTTTGAACGCGCCCATAACTCAGAATATTTAACAATAGATAATAAATAATTTGATGCGTGCCACAAAAAATGATGAAATTTCCTTCACTATCGCGTGATCGTTGGTTTTCAACTTTTTATAGACTTGGATATAATAAATTAATATTCAATTACCAATTTGTACTGCCCATTTAAGTTTATCAATTAGGTATAACTAATTGAGTTTAATTTGATCAGTAAGTAGGTAATCTTAGTACTAATTAGGTCTACATACCTACGTATCGTAATTATCAGGAAACGCTATATACTAACTAGTAGGTATTTCATAGTTTTTATCGCATAGAAGGCAAATGATCAAAAGCAGTATAATGGATGTATGACAATGACATAAAATTTATTATTAGTTGATACATTTAATTGCACTTTCTAAGAATGCTTCATTATTATATGCCGGGTTATTAATTAGTCCATTAAAGCGGCGTACAGTGAAAGCTTTTAATCCCGCCATTGTTTATTTCCTAATGTTCTGACTAGGGATGTCACACAGATCCGCCCTCGATTCCGATATATCTGAACTTTTGGTCGACTTCACCTCCGGTTTCGGCTTCTGGTTCGGTTTCTGGTTTCGATTGCTTCTATTATAAAAAATAAGGGACTGCAGCAGAATAGTGGAACTCGATAGTAGGTATAATAATAAGCTAGTTATTGTGGCTAATATATATTTCGTTCAAGGCGACATGACAGAGTGTACAAAAACATAAATATTCCGTTACTATGGTAAATTCAAACATCTTTCGTAATACAGATTATTCTTATGGCCAGTATGCACATATGCATCCTCCAATAGTTACAGACTCAGGTTATAACAAATACCCAAGCTCCCCAGCAGCAGCAAATCCGCAAATTTTGAGGATTGTCTCTGTCACTCTAATGATGCCTTCGTTGGAGTGATAGGCACGTCAAATCCTCGAAATTTAATTTACGATATTTGAAGTTTGCGGTGAGGCCGCTGATTGCTTTAGAGGTTTTGACTTATCTTTAGATTCACTTTAGTCCCAACCCCAACCGTCCCAACCAGATAACTTTAAAAAACAATATTTAAGGTACTTATCTACAACAATATTGTGCTTATCATGAGGGGGCGTTCAAGTATTATGCAACACAATTTTGGAGGGAGGGGAGTCTTGTAAAACCTTACGATGCGTTACAGGGGCAGGAGGGGATCTTCCTTACAACACGTTATGTAACATTGCTTTTTTTTTTAAGTAAGAAAGTAGGGAATCAAAACTCCTACATTGGCAACCCTTTTCAGTTACTTTTCACGGGGAATCCGATTACCGCAAAGGCAATTAAAACTACACCATTGGATAAAAACTATAACATAACATACCTTTTTGCGGGGTCTATATCGAATTGCATAAAAGTATTGTTCCGAATATTATGTCGCATAAGAATTTTACGCCGAAAATTGTTTCGCCGAAGTATTGTTTCGCATATTTTTCATGTGTCGAAGTTTTTGCGCCTAAAGTCGAAACATTATTCATCCTAATGCTTATTGTGTCTAAGATTCCTTTGCCGAAATTGTATTATGCATATGTTTGATGATCCTAATATTGTACATTCTAAAATTGCTGCTAAACATAACGCCTACTAAAATGAAATACAATCCACCAACATGTCGACGGAGCCCCTAGCGGGGCTCCTATTTCCGCTCTAAGGGACAAAAGATACCTAACGAACCTATCCAGGTGAATTACATGATTTTGGAATGTTTTTCTTTTTCATGCGGGGGGCTTCGCCCCCCCCCCGTCCCCCCTTATTTGGTCTTTCTCCTAGCAGCTGGAGCAGACCCAGTATTTGTATTGTAAAATGTCTAAGATTAATGTTTTAACCTAACTTAACCGTATCGGTCCCCGTCCCCCCTCTCGTTTTTCTGCAATCACGTTATCTACAAATAGCTAATTCAATTTTATAGACGTGACAAATTAATATTGATGTAGTTTAAGTTAGTTTAAAAGACTAGTAAGTAAGACTCGTAAGTAAGTAGACTCTAATAATAATGCGAAATATTTTTTATGACAATCAATATTAGTAATATTACATTTTAGATAATTTAAAAATCGGCATACGAATATTCGGAAAACATACTTTAGGACTTCTATATGTGTGTGTATGCATAAAAATAATTCGTCGAAACGATTATTATGACATTCAACAATATGCCAAATGTTTCGGCCAAAACATTTTCTGCACAATGAACATTATGCGAAGAGACGGGCACCCCTTTTTGCGACTTTAGGGTAAAAATGGTAATGTGAGTGTTACGTAACGCGTAGAGTACAGAAGAACGTTACTGTGCGTTACAAGGGAGGAAGGGGCGTTCAAAAATCTTCGAAAATTGCGTTACGTAATACTTGAACGCTCCCTGAGCTAGCCAAACCAGACCTTAACTGGCAGACCGAATTCACACTAGACCTGATACATTTAATTTTGCTAATCATTGCGTTATTACAATTGCATGAAATATTAGTTAAGTACTTACCTACATAATAGGAGCGAGGTGGACATAAATTACCAGGACACAAAAAAACACAAAACTATATCAATAAATTCATAGTTCTATGGTAGGACATCTACAATATATTCTAAATCGATGGTCTAGTTTTTGCACTGTTTTGGCTTCAGTTCCACTTAGACCAGGGGGCTACCATGACCTCATAAATGCGATTCGATTTAGGTTCGGCTGTTTAGTCAGTTTTTGACAGTTATTCTATGGAACTGACACATCGCGATTCAGTTTAGGTCCTGAAGTGAATCGCATAAGTAGATCGTGGTACCCCCACACTGGTGGCACCCCTAGCCCGCGGCTGCGCCCGCGCCGCCGCCTGATTTAGCCGCGCGGACGGTAATAGCCGATCCGACACGTGTATTGTTGGTGACACGCTGACTGGAATCACAACAATGTCACCAACTTCATGCGAATGTTCAATGTGAAGAGCCTTGATTCACTTTTTGTAAACCTATCATCGTAACCTATCGAAGTTTCGGAAAACCTTTAAATATGCGATTTTCACAAGTTCAAAAACGGTTGGCAAAAATGTTGTATCCATATGAATTATTTACCGTATTTTTGATCTATCAGTAGTTTCTTGTTTTCCCGAAAGTCAATAGGTACCTACCAGAAAAACGGTTGGCAATTTTATTATTTTGACAACCAATTTGTTTTACCACTTTTTCGTAAATCCGATGATCATTTTCCTTATACATATTTCTATACAGAAATAAAATCGATTAGGAATTTTCGAAACTTTACTCTCATACTTACCAAAACGTGGCGGATGCCATACAGGTTCCAAAGTCAAAAATTCCGATTTTTAACAAGACTTTTTTTATTGAATCTACACCAGCGACGTTTACGTAACACATTATCTTAAGTAAATCATGTTAACTAACACTTACCAAATCACTATAATATACGATAACACGTCGTGTCCCCGGCGGTGTGCGCCCGCGCACTTAAACCGCAGTAAACCCGCCGTAAAACCGCAGTAAACCTGCGCAAGCGCAGCGACGGTGGCATTCGGTGACAGTCGTTAAGTTTACAGTCGCGGTATCGCGTCGTAAATCAGCGCTTAAATATTGGTATCTCCTGTCAGTGTTTTTTTTAATACCACCACGTAAGCGGTTACTATGGCCTATCCTCCTGCCGCCCTGACCGTAATATTTGCCAATGAAATTTGGATTGACTTTGTAGGAAATAGAGTAAAATTTCTTTTGTTTTAGGAGACCTTTTTATAGGTCTCTAGGCGGCTATGGATGATATTTCACGGAATCACTGTTGGGGGTGGATAATGAAGAGCGAACACAAACCAAAACTCAGGTCCAATGGGCAGCTGAATGCTGGAGCCGATTGTGCTACTTAATGACAAAGATTTCTTCAATATTTTGTTTCATTAAAGACTGCATACAAACGCGGTCGAAGAATAGGTACGGGTCAAGTGGATTTTTTCATAGAGAACACTGCAAACATGCTGATTTATGTAGAGACAAAAACCTTAGAACGTTTCAAAAACACCAAAAATATATAGTGAAATGCTTTTCGTCGTGCTTTGCAATTTTTCTGTCTACAGAATTATCTAACGTAGAATTAGCTGACGATAAAGTTACATGTTTCTTGAATTGGATGAATAATCCAAGCAAATCCCAATACAATCTCATTAATTAAGCTGTTTTATTGTTTTGCTTATACTATAAATGAATATTTAATATTTGGAATCAGCATGTTTTGCAGTATTTTCTATGAAAAATTCCTCTTGTCTTGTTCAGCTTTATTTGACTGCAAGTGTACTTAAGTACCTACTTATGTATGTTAACTGTATCTCTCTGCAAAGCTTAATGAAGGCTATTTATGTTATAGCTTTTATTTACATAATTTGTACCGTTTAATAAAGTTATTACATGAAGGCTCCAGAAAATCAGATACTCGAGATACAGTACCCAGCACCCAGTACCCACCCATGTTTATCAGCCACCGCGCCATCTAATTACTAATTACCGCCCGCCCGAGCTTCACTAAGAGATACTATTAAGTAAGTAATTAAGAGGGTAATGAGTTCTGAGGGCCCTCCGGCCCAGCAACTCTACGGGATGGAGTACCAGTCTAATTGTCTTATACAAATATACAGCGTTACTTTCGCTACCTACAATTTACGCGGTGAAGGGTCAAATTCAGCGATTTTTGTCATGGACCTTAACTGTGAAAAAATGTCTCTACTATTCAAAATGTTCAGTATCCGTCTGACGGTAGTGACCGTGCTTATGAAGCAAGAGGTTCCGGGTTTGAATCCTGGCGATCCCGAAGACATTATTTGTGTATTTAGTTCTTTGACCGTGGTTGTCGATGCATTTAAGTAAGTACATGTTTCTATCTATTATATTTACTATTGTTAACGAATTCATTCATAAACTAGATACTTAAATGAACTTACGCGTCCCACATAACTTAGATACACAGTATACCTGTACAATGAAGGCAAACTCGTTGATATAGTTCTATGGCAAACGCAAAAAAAAAACAGGTACCTACCTACCTATAGTTACAATTATTGGCTGCTGACTTGCAGTTTCCACGTGACGTGTTATTTTAGAGAAAATGAAAATTAAATAATCTTTGTTGTGCCTTTCATTCAAATATAATGTAATATATGTAGGTACATATTTCGTTTTCACGTTTAATACGATTTTTTATTTAAAAACTCTCTGTACTTTGTCCCCTTAGAATCGTCTTAAGCAGTCAATGTAGTACGAGATCCGATGCTAGTAAAATTAACGTCATCTTTCTTTAATAACCAATAACAATCATGAATAAATTTTAGATGTTTATAAGAATAGCGAAGCAATATAATATTTTCAGTAAGCTTTGCACACCTGGGTATTAATATTTTATTATTAAATTAAAGAAATACATACCTACGTAAGGTAGTATAAGAATATATGTATTTGTCACCACCCCAACTCCTCCTGCGGGTGTCGTAGGAGTCGACTAAGGGATTGAAGTGTCACTGACCACTATTTGATAAAAGATTGATGATGGGCAGCAGCGTCATCATAGTGGACACATTACGCGATCGCCAATCCGCTTGTCCAGCGTGGCGATTATGGGCATTTACCTCCTAATGCGTCTATACGCATAGGTAATAGAAGAGGCCTACGTCCAGCAGTGGGCTATCATAGGTGATGATGATGATGATAAAATTAAAAACTTGAAATAAAACATAAAAAATCCATTTATGCAAAATTATGTCTGTATTTTACTACCCGTTTCCCACGCGGCAAGGAAATCATTAAAAATATTTACCTACTCTTAATAAGCTACATGATTTTAATACTTAGGTACCTACTACCTACATGTAACCGAAAAAATGAATATATTTAAAAGGACTGAAAAATGAAACAAGATATGAGTTTTCAAAATGTATATTTAAATAATGCGTCTACTACAGACACGGGACTCGCGGGAGACTCAGAAGGCCTATCACGAACATCGAAAATCGTAAATTTGGAGCATCCGACTCTGTCACCCTCACCCCTGGCTATCACCTGAGTGACAGGGACAAATGCTTCGAATTTCAGTAGGCCTCATGCCCCGCCACTGCACCAATTTGCCAACCAGGTGGCTTATTGGTGGACCCGTTTTATCCATTTATCGTGCTACACGTCACTATCGCATTTGCTTACTTGTTAGAACGTGACGACAACAACGACAAACGATGAAACACGGGACCATCATAAGCCTACAGGTTGTGAATCTACGCCAAACGCCATTTGATGTGAAACGTTAGCTTCTTTAAGATAATGGCGATGATTGACGTGGATTCGTTATTTCTTTATGAAATTTAGTTTTAACAGAAATAAGATCAATAAGACATAAGAAATATCTTTGAACATTTGAATGTATCTACCTGTATTTAATGTATTTATGCACTAAACCGATAACTGAACAAAGGAAATCGACACAATGGCGGAGCTAACTACTTATAGTCACTTCGACAAAACCATTATTCCAATATCATATTCTTGTTTATTTTAGCTCGCCGACGCACTTACATAAAAGTGCTAAGCACTCAATTCTTCCTCCTCCTATTTAATTTTGACAAATTGGCTACTGGAATCAACTGAAAATTGGACAGGATCTTCTACAAAAACTGTAGCTACAGCACAAAATTAACATTTCCTTAATAGTTTGCAAAATATATCATAGTAATCGATAAGTAGCCAACGCGTCATAAAGATATGGATCTTTATGACGCGTTGGCTACTTATCGATTACTATGATATAAAATGAAATCTACGAACTATTTTTTTCTGACTCTCACAAACAGTAAATTCTATACATACGGGTTCAGCGTACCTATCTATTCTTTTCACAAAATACTATTAAACATTGTGCCAATGTAATAAAACCCACACATTTCTGTCATACTAGTTTTTCCGAAATTGTTACACTTTAAAATGTTCTCTTTAACAAACGTGCGTTATCGGTCAAATATGTGGGTTTATAAGTTTACATATTTATAAGCACAGTATACATTAGCTACTAGCCAACTAATACATGGTTGAGCATGTCGGTCACGTGACACGGGGCTGGTACAGCAGGGTATGTAACATTATTGCACGTCTATATACAGCCAGTAGGTCGCGCGAGCCGCCGGCTCCGGGCCTATTGCCGCGAACTTCGACATTTCGAGGATTTGTTTTGGTCACTCCAACGAAGGCGTCTTTAGATTAGAGTGACAGAGACACATCCTCGACAGCCGATTTCGATGTTCGCGGTAGGGCCGCATGCCTCATCATAACGATAATAAGAGCCAAATTTCATTTTTACATTGTATTTATAAGTGGAAACAAACAGATATGTTTTTAAACATCAGTTTTGTAATGAAGTTTAGAGTGAAACTAATTCATACTAAAATTATATTTCACGCGGGTTATTCACGTTTTTAAGTCGAAAAATGCTCGACATGTGGTCGCGCAGCCATGGCGATTGGCTCTTGAAGAAGCTCCTCATATACGGAAACATTTAGAACATTTTTCGACTTGAAAACGTGAGTAAGCAGCGTGAAATATAATTTTAGTATGAAAGTCAGAGCAATTAAATGACATGTAAGTATAACAACGCAAGGGTCGTATCCCACGGGCGGGACCGGCGCCCCGCGGTCCCACGGAGCCCACATCACTCATCCACCGCCGACCACTGATAGCAGATAACATCTACACGCCATCTGATACCGGCGTGACTCGAACTAATGATACCCCGTGAGACGACGCCTATCTCTCTAATCACTCTGAACTGCTCGATTTACTGTTACTTTATTGTTTCTGTGAAGCTCTTGTTAAGAGGAAATGGGAGCTGGAAGCATTTAGTGAATATGGTATTTCAATAAACTATTGCTGTCGTCTTGAGCAGGCGCGGCCGACACACCTATAAGAATCGGACAACTGCAAGTTTCACTTGATAATCTCTACGTAAAATTGGCGAAAACTGGGTTTCATAGTCCCCTGATTCCTGCTCTAGCAGACCAATAATAGTAGTAGTAGTAAATCACTTTATTGTACACCAAACAAGTTATAACACAATTACACAGATATATAGGTACAAAGGCGAACTTATCCCTATAAGGGATCTCTTCCGGATAAAATTTAATTCAAAAATAATTTGGGAAAGGATATGTCTATGTAGATGTAGGTATGTTTTTCGTTTTTGATAATATACGAGATATTTATTTTATGAGTGACTTATGACCGACACAGACGCAGCAACAATAGATTTTATTGTATAATAAAGTTTGCTAACATGTCAACATTCAGAGAGGAAACATACTTGAAAAACGGCTGCTCCCATTTCCTCTTAACGGCCCGCGGTCCGGCGCCCTGGCGACTCGCGCTGCGCGTGATTCGCACGCGTTCCACCTATCACATAATATCTTCTAACCTAAGCTATCCTAGTACATCTATGCTCTATAGTATGTACATCATAATGCTAGCTATCGCTAAGTAACTATCTAAATATTTATATGGGTACTGAACGATTATTTACATAGTTTAGTGAAACTGTGTCTGACCCGCGACAATTGTACTTATGGAAAGAGGAACCCATCCACATGAATTTATCATTTTAAAGATTGACTTGTTTGTTTTGATGTTGATAATTAGAATGAAAATTCATGTAGGTTGGTTCCTTTTTGTATAACGTCCAATTCGTCTTGTTCTCAGTTTGAGTGGTGTCAGTGAACGGCCGTCTCAAGGTGAAGCCAGCAACCATCACATCAGCTCAGTACTGGAGCGCGCTCGGTAAATTTGCAACGATTTATTGCGCTTTAGAAAAGATAATCATCACGCGAGGAAACATTCGTTAAGACGGGGCATATACATTGCATGCCTTGTTATAATGCGGTCATATATCTGCGTCTAATTCAAAAGTAAGTAGATAGATGGCGCCACGTATTCAGAACGCAAACTAAAAAAAGGATATTTTTCATATTTATATCGCGGGTGACAGAAACGTATAATAAGATCGTGACGCGCCCTGAATTCCGATAAGTTTAATATTTATAAGTGAGGGTGGCAGACAAAAACCCTCATTATCCGGCAATTTACGAGCACAGTGCGCGGCCAGCTGCGCCGGCGCAGGACGTCCATAGTCGTCGCCGCCCTACGATGGCCGCACTTGCAACGAGATAAACACATTCATCATTTCCTACTTACATACATTCTGCTGTCATAATTGGAAAAATATCTTGTATTTCCAAATAAGTCTTCTCAGCACAAATCGATAACAATCCTTTGTAATTTATCTTTATGTCAATAACGACATTAAATCTGATCTGATATGAATGCACTGGCTTTTACCGCACGTTCTAACAACTAGATTTTTTCTGAGATGATATCTTAGCCTACCGATCCGCAAGCTATTGTCACGAACGTTTACAAAGGCAGACACAGTTCACGCAATTCGATAAAACCGCGACAAATTCTCTAACAGAAGCGCAGCATACTAATACAACAACTTCACTTAAAAACACAATTTTGAAATACATACTCGGAAACTGCAATCAGCGCTCTCGCTTGTCCACTACACTAGACACAATCACCGCAATGTTCACGCGAAGTCCAAGTACGAGATACACTCCTGCTGATCCTGAGGTCTTAGTAGCCAGCGGTGGTGTGACGTCACTGACGTGCAGCTGACGGAGCGACGTGACACGTCACGACGGCTGGTGTGACGTCAATGACGTAAAGGACTGCACTGCGATGTGACACGTCACGTCTATGTGACGCGACTGACGCGCGTTTTGTGTCATGACGTCCTACCAACAACGCAGTGACATGACACGTCAGCCAGTGTGACGCAGTCGCGACGAACGTGCAGCCGACGTGTGTGACGTCACTGCCGTCACGTGGGCGACGGTGGGCCTACAACACGGCAGCACTAGTGCGCTGCGCCGGCGCCGGCCGCCTCTCAGAACCAGTACAGGTCCTTGGACGTGTCCTGCACCTGCGCCTCCAGACCTGCAACAATGACATCTAATAAGTATAATTAAACTTTTATTTTACAGTTGTGACCGATGTATTGATAGACATTAATGTTTGGCATTGATTGACAGATTTGGCATCGATTTTCATGCTTTACTTGCCATCACTCACTTGAGTGACATTCTAACAATCAACAACTCACACCTTTTGTATGTCGCTACGAAAAAGGCAGGAAATAGCAGGAAGTACTTCTTATACGTCAAAAATATCGTTACGGTTTATGCGTCAAAAATATATTTACACGACTTTATTGTCTTGATATTAAGGTCGTATAAATATATTTTTGGCACTTAAACCGCAACGATATCTTTGACGTCGACCAAACGCCACAGTGAACTAATCACTAGTGACCTTTATGTTATGATATAAGAATGCGCCAAAAGTGGATAAGTGGCCACTGGTCAGTAATCCGTAATTCCGTATTGATAAGCTAATTATAGGAAGATACCAACTATAATTATATAATTTACTCGTAAAAACATTTCTCTTGTAAGTTGAAATTATACGAAACTTTGCATAAATTAACATCAATAACTTAATCCTCACCATCAGATAAAAATATATATATCGGGAACTCTAATGACAGCCGAGCTAAGAGGGGTAAGATTCCTGTTATCTGCCTCCTAGCTTCTCGTTACTCGCCACCAATAGCACTCAGAATCTTGTATCCACGCATCTACGCAGTAGTAGAAAACGAATGGAGAGTTCTAAGCTTGCGTCCATGCATAGATGCATACTCCATAGAAATAACTTCCTTCATAAGAATGTAAACCCTTCACATAACAAGACAAGAGTGAATCGTTCTATGTCTAACACGGGAATGAATTGATGAACACTGCAGTAGTGACCTTTTATACTGTCAGGTCACCAGCCACCTGTTCATAGGTTGGTATCATCTACCTGCAAACCTGCATGGACCAAGCAAAGACCACTCCAAGCAAAACATTGCTTATCGTTTTCTAGATTTAGTAACTCATATCTCCGACACGGCCATACTGACAAGACAAGCGTCCTCGCTTGTATCTGAAACAAACACGTACATCAGTAATCTTTGTCACCACTCGGTTACTCCTGACCAAATTATCTGTCTACGTAAAATCAACTCAACTCAAGGAAAATAATTTTATTCTTTGCCACTGAATTTAGGATCACTTAAAGTCAATTCATTACCACCAATTTAAATGCAAGACCAGACAAGTACCACCTGGCTTTCATAGCCACCTTTTACGTAAAACACATGACGGCAAACTTTCGGAAGCAGGTCTCTCATTCGTGGCCTATTGGTTATCACATAACCACACTACGCGCATCCCCAAGGGATCGCCGAGTCAACCCTATGACTCTACGGTCTCTACAAGACCCGACCTCCGCCAGAGCTTATCGCGCACCGCGTACCCACGGACTACTCAAAGGTAGACACCGACTTCTAACGGGCTACGGCTACGATCAAGCCTCTGGTACGGTCGACCAACCGAACTGAGAACCTCATCCTTCATGCCACAACAATCTTCATCTACTTCACGTGGTACTTGGCTTTCTAGCATTTTCATTAACAACAAAATGTTATCTGTATTCAATCATTTATGAACTTCAATTTGTTAGACAATTTTGATAGTGCCACCAGCTCAGTTTCAGTTACCAGTAAAATCAAAATTAAGGAAACACAAGTCACGTTTATGTCTATCGGAAACTCACATTGTGACATAGTCACCTCATCCCGTTTAACAACAATAACTTCTTTTGTGGCATTACCAAAATGATCTCAATTAATGAATGATTCAAATTAGTCAACCTCTCGACTCAAACAAAAACGTAAATTACTCAACCAGGTTACATTATAACCATCCGATTTCATTTCAGTCCATCGGATTGTTAGGATCCAATAACCTATCAGAAGTTAACCATCTCAGCCGCGTAAGTGCTACTCCTCGCAAAGAGTATACTGCACATAAAAAGCAGTCCACGTGCACCTTTTACATGCTCCGGAACTTCCGATGCGATTATTCGATCACGCTCAATCCCTCGGACTTTCTCTCGGTCCATTGAAAGCTCACATGACTGATGATTAGAACTCATTAAATTTAAAAATTACCCTTTCCGCATTTAAAGTAGTTAATAGATGATTTTAATGCCGCAATTCAGAATCATATTTTCTTAAGGTACTCGTTTAATCAACCCAGGGAATTAAAATCAACTTCATTAACATTCGAAATAGACTAGTCAGTCTAACTATGTACTTACTACTTTACTAGCCAGTAACCGACACAGTTCTACAATAGTCAAATGAAACACTTCAACAAACCAACAAATGGGTTGCAGTACTCACAGCAGTTACAATACTCCAGATGCTACACCCAGCAACTGAGTCTTAACAACCACCTACATGGCTGTCGCACAATCTAAACGCCTTGACCACATACACCATTAAACCAAACGAACGCCACTCACAATCGTGGCCGCACTGAGACGGAAAAATAGATCCGATTTTACACCTACGACTACGAATGATAAATGGTGTATGTAGTCTGAGAAAACTGAACCCAACAAAAATGTAAAAAGTTTCATTCCACGATTGCAAACTAATTGATTAATTTCAATAAAACTTACAATTTTAATTGAACTAAAGAAGTCAAACTGAAACTATTGACAGCACAAATAATAAGAAATTATTATCATCACCATCATCATGACAGTCATCATGATCATCATCATGACCACCATCATGACCTTCACCATGACCTTCATCATGACCTTCACCATGACCTTCACCGTGACCTTCATCATGACCTTCATCATGACCTTCATCATGACCTTCATCATGACCTTTCAGAAATTATTATAACCGATCTCAATGCGTTTAATAAAACTTGTTTATTTTAAACTTGCGTAACTGTAACATTGATGTCTAATTTAGTTTCAATTTTGCATTTCTTCCTCCATTTTTTTTTTTAACTCTAAAGAATCGAAAGGGAATAAACCCTCGATGGCTACAACAACATTAGTTTCACCAATTAGCTCAGACCTCAAATAGCCCAACAAAAATGTGAACTGCTCAGCGGATTAAAAACGTGTCCACACCACGTGCTGCACCAGGTGTTCACGGTAGGCAGTAACGACACCTGCTACGCCACCGGGCATGACATCAACAACTTGCAGGCCGGCAGCTCGTTCTGACTCACCATGTTGAACTGTAATCATTAAATTGTACGATATCATTTTTATCACAAAAACAAAGTATATTCAAAGCCGACTGATTTCCTTTTTTTTTTCAAGTAGACTAGCAATAAGCAGTTTTGAACAGATGTTGAGATAATTGGAATGCTAGACCTAATCATAACACTAAGTACCTAAAGTTTGAGGTTAGACACTGACCTCATCTTATACTCGACATCAAAATAAGATTGTGCTTCACTTTACTATAATCAAATTAATCTCGCAAATAATAAAACGTATTAAGAACACAAAAACTTAACGTTACAAACAGAAATGTCAACCGTTAGTTCTTTAAACTACTGCTTCTAATTTTTCATTAAAACAATTGGAAAGAAACCTGTCCTTTAATTTCCGTTGCTCCAAAATAACCATAGAGTTGGCGTCTTCAATTCTTAATTTCTTGGACATAGGTATCGCAAGAAATTGCGCTCGTTTCATCGTCACAGCATATTCATCATGGATGAAACTGTAGACTACTATGACAGTGAGCTTGTTGATCTTGAAGTTGAACATCTGTAACGGTAATTTCACACGCATAGAAAACTTTTAACACAAGGCATGGATTGAAAATGTTTATCACTATCACAAATTAATTTTTGGTAGACTCGAAAACAAAACAAAACAAAACAAAGGGCTACCTGCCCATATTTTGGTACTGCTAGTATTTCACAACTAAGTAAGTAATAAGTATGGGTCATGATATACTTTGAAATCACTAGAATTACTGTTTTTATTTTTTTTTTCCAATAGGGTAGGATACCTACCCACACGTTTTCTTACAACAGTAATCACAAAAAAAGAACAAAGCAGTTTTCTAAATCACGACTCAAATCAAACTTAACTGCAAACATAGTGAACAATCATTACCTTACCAACTGTTGTCGATTTTAAACCTTACCGTTTACATGTGATACAATACCAGTACTCACTGTTACGTGAGCCTTGAGTCTTCATCCCACTTGCTGATATCGGGAACTCTAATGACAGCCGAGCTAAGAGGGGTAAGATTCCTGTTATCTGCCTCCTAGCTTCTCGTTACTCGCCACCAATAGCACTCAGAATCTTGTATCCACGCATCTACGCAGTAGTAGAAAACGAATGGAGAGTTCTAAGCTTGCGTCCATGCATAGATGCATACTCCATAGAAATAACTTCCTTCATAAGAATGTAAACCCTTCACATAACAAGACAAGAGTGAATCGTTCTATGTCTAACACGGGAATGAATTGATGAACACTGCAGTAGTGACCTTTTATACTGTCAGGTCACCAGCCACCTGTTCATAGGTTGGTATCATCTACCTGCAAACCTGCATGGACCAAGCAAAGACCACTCCAAGCAAAACATTGCTTATCGTTTTCTAGATTTAGTAACTCATATCTCCGACATATACCTATATTAGTATTTATCATAGCTATATTGAAAGCCGATTTAGGTAAGTAAACCCAATATTAGAAATAAAAATAAATTATGAGGTGATCGAAATTCAATCCGGATCCTGCACTATAATTGCGTCCAATACCTAACAATAACAACCTATGCAAGATAAAATGACTTCTTTTTATCGTGTTTTTGACAGTAAAGAAATGAAGTGCGAACCATCGATACCCATCAATTGGCATCGACCAGTGACGTCCAAGGTTGTCGAGATGGTATCGCGATGATTTATATCGCCGCCGTAGATCAGGAACCATCATAGCAGTTGCCGCGGGATTTATTGTGGGGGGGGGGGGGGGAGGGGGGGTGATTGTTATTAATGATGTCGTGTGGTGAGATAGCATCTCTGAGTCGCGCCGTGTCGTGCCCGAGGTATAGAGCGATCTTAATGTATTTGCAATTTTGAGCAGTCCAAGTCCAAGTTCCTTAGTTTTAAGCTCGATATATTGATTTCCATAGTTGGGTACCTACTGTATCAATTTTGCTATCTTATAAAGGTTTAAAATCATGGGTCGCTATTACAAAACGAGACGTTATTCGATTTAAACGTTATTCTAATAATAGACACGAGAATATTAAGAATCAAATTTTGAACAATACCTACTTTTTCTACGACAGCTAAATAAAAATAATTAAAGGCCATAGTCGGATTTTCATAGTAAGTCAGCCTTTAAATCAACCAGACTCTAGTATTTTTTGTGAGTACCTCTTATAGTGAAGAATATTTCTGCTGAGTATCAACGTCCTATCGGTGACAGTTTTTGACTTATGATTTTTTTTAGTTTTTTCTTTAATGTGTTGTATCTCAGGATGTATAAAAGCGAATTGCTTTAAATTTTGAAATAATGTTCTTTATTTAGATATGCATCGAATTTAAAAAAATGAATATCGATTTTCGTATAAAAAAAAGAAAAAATAAGACCAAAATATTTTTCATATTTTTTTTGTGTACCTATGAAGTAGTGACACCTCTATTTTCTTTTTCTAATTATAGACCATACATTGGCCTACTAGTTGCCTAAGTATCAAAATTTTCCAAGCGGTACTTCTTACCAAAAATCGGCAATATGTGTGGTCAAGTTCTGCATTCAATCGGTGTTTTTCAATGTAGTATACAAACTCTTCATTTATATTTGAGTTTTCTTATCAGGTTATCTTATTTAAGAGTAAATGCTAATGACAACTTAATGTCATCATGATGTCATGATGATTGTCATTAGCATTTACTCTTATTACTCTTATTTAGAGTAAATGCTAATGACAACTTAATGTCACCATGATGTCATGATGATTGTCATTAGCATTTACTCTTAAATAAGATAACCTGATAAGAAAACTCAAATATAAATGAAGAGTTTGTATACTACATTGAAAAACACCGATTGAATGCAGAACTTGACCACACATATTGCCGATTTTTGGTAAGAAGTACCGCTTGGAAAATTTTGATACTTAGGCAACTAGTAGGCCAATGTATGGTCTATAATTAGAAAAAGAAAATAGAGGTGTCACTACTTCATAGGTACACAAAAAAAAATATGAAAAATTGTTTGGTCTTTTTTTTCTTTTTTTTATACGACAATCGATATTCATTTTTTTTAAATTCGATGCATATCTAAATAAAGAACATTATTTCAAAATTTGAAGCAATTCGCTTTTATACATCCTGAGATACAACACATTAAAGAAAAAACTAAAAAAAATCATAAGTCAAAAACTGTCACCGATAGGACGTTGATACTCAGCAGAAATATTCTTCACCATAAGAGGTACTCACAAAAAAATACTAGAGTCTGGTTGATTTAAAGGCTGACTTACTATGAAAATCCGACTATGGCCTTTAAATATAAGTAGGTATTTCTATGGTAGCAGACTGTGGTATTTTGGCTTACTAAGAAAAAAATGCTATATTATAAGGAATACCACACAGATATAAGTATAACAATATAAGTATAGTAAGAAAGGCGGACAATTCCAATTTTCTGTGAAGGTGCGTTCAAACTAAAAGAGCATTCGCTGTTCTAACCTCCCACTCTACGAAATTCGATCGGTACACAAAACGTGATTGGTTAATTTCGTAGAACGGGCGCTAGAACAGCGAATGCTCTTTTGGTTTAAACGCACCATGAGCTGCCATCCTGCGTTCGCACTCATCTCGCCAATTATTATTTTTTTTAATTTTGCTGCCTTTTTATTCTAAGAGGAATCCCTCTTAGAATAAAAAGGCAGCAAAATTAAAAATAAAAAATTGGACAGAGTAATAATAGATTGGCTAAGGTTTCATACTTAGATCCTTGAGTTGAGGCATAGGTAGATGTTTTTTTTATTTTATATTTTACACAGAGAGTATCCCACCTCCTCTTTATTATGCTAATGTTATTAACTCAAAATAGATCTGCATATAATTTTTGTTCTTGCTGCTATTGCCATACCTATTTGGTATGTCAGACTAGAAGTGCCGGAGTAGAAAAATAAGTAAAGGATCTGTTGTATATGGCAGTGCACATCATTTTTATGGCGCTTAGTTAGTTAGGTACTTTATTATTCAAATAAGTAACGTCAAACGTCTCACACGAACACGTCAGGTAGGTCCGTAATTATGTAATTAGATTCCACAAAAACTAACCTCTCTCATTCAGCGGTTTTTAGTAGATGCGCGTTATTCAAAAATAAACCACTTTACATATTAATGAATATTTTATATCCTGCAATGTATGGTAGCAATTTAATTCAAAGAAATACAAGTGAAAAGTGAGACAGGTTAGTTATATCTGGATTTTAATTACGATGGCGGAGATTTTATACATCCACATTGGTCATTTAGTAAAGTTGTTCACCCATACGTACGTACGCGAACCTAGGCTATTAGAAAACATGTCCATAATTAAAACTATATGAATGGCAGTAATAACAAGTAGGAGGTTCGAGCGAAGCCGCGCGGCTGATGATAGTTAATTGCGGCGCGCGGGCACGCGGCGGCGATAATTGACAGGAGCTCGTGATTTAGTGGCGGGGGCGGGGCGGGGCGCTGTCCGGCGGCGGTCAGCGCGCGCCCATTGGCCGGCGAGGCCCCGCCCCCGCCGCCGCGCCATCGCGGCCGCGCCATCGCCTCCGCTCTCTGCGCGCCTGGTACCCGCGACTCGCTCGCATGCCGGACAATGATACTGGACTTCACAAATTCCGCACAAAACGTGGATAAAATTAAAAAGTTATCTTTCATAGGAATCTTGAATGAATCGAACATTAGCAGTGCTGATACGTGTAAAGCTGCTATTGTTTGACAATTGTACAAGACGCAAAGAAAACTAATTAAAGAGTTAATGACAGTTGAATGAGGTATCCATCTCTGGGAATTTACCGAGCATGACAGCCACGCAACACAAAGCTCCATCAATAAATAATGTCAGTATTTCGTTATACATCTTTAAAATATCACGCAGTTTTTTCAATGAAAACTACTAGCGCGGAATCTGATTACCAAGTAAAAAAATACCTACAAGAACTGGCGTTTGGGTCGCCTTAGTGTCATCATAATAAATCAAAACAAAACCAAATTATAATTTGAGTGTCGTTTCTACATTTTTCAGATAAAAGAGAACGATAATTATTGTTTCTGTAAACATTATATCAGAGCTGTCGCGATCAAAGATGGCGGGTGACGGGTCGTAAATCGCGCGATTTTCAAATTAAACAATTTGCTGCGTTTGACACGGCCGCGGGGCGAGCGGGGGCGGCGGGGGCCGCGAGGGGCGAGCGGGGCCAAAGGGGGAGAGGGGGGGAGAGATTTACGGACACCGCGCGACGGGAACACCTCTTTCAGTCGCGAGCGGTCAAAAGGTTTCAGTACAAACGTTTAAGCGCTCTTGACAAACGACCATCGACTTCAAATAACCCTCACTAGATTTATAACAGGCTTAGATCATTAAGACATCAAAACTAAACTCAGTTATAAGTATCTATCTCCTTTTTTTGTCCATCAATTAAAACTATTTGCTTAGTTTTTTACATATCCTTGAATCAGAAATAATGCTCGAAGCTCACACACACAACATATTAGTACAATATTTTGGTACCTACTTAAATGACAATAACAATCATTCGTTAATTCAAAAGATCGATGGGTTTTCCTAAGTCCATTTTGATGTAGTGGTAACTCAAGTTCCTACCTATGTACCCTCAGACTTAAAAAAAAACATTCTGTAAAAAGGATGCCGAAATTCTAACCAAACGAATGTAGGTAGTGTAGTATAGTCACGTACTTATGTTTTTCGGTTCGCTGCGAGTCTCATGTCTCCGTCCCGCGGGTCGGTATGTGGCGTCGCACAATAGGGCCGCGCGGTATTTGTCAATAAAGCACCCCCCTCCCGGCCCCCGCGCCGGAATGCCGCCCTTTGATGCCACCCCCTCCCCCGACAACCCTTCCCGTGTCCGGCGCGAGAAACATTCCATTAACGATGCCGCTGCTAATGCTAATACATCCGCGAAATGCGTCGAATACGACCCTATTCCGTCTCGATACGCTTTACACTGCCACGACCCCGTGATGGGGAATTGGATTTCAAGTGACTGACGTGACGTCGGGACGCTGGGACTATAAACGCGGAACCTGACCCGACTGAAGTGGCCGAGATATCGATTTAAAAGCATAAGTTACCAGGAAAGCAAACGTTCAGAGGGAGACGAGAAGGGGAACTCACGCGGAAGAACGTTATCAATCAAGTGGATGGCGCGATTAGACCCTCCGAGGGGAGGAATTTAATTTGGCAGGCGGAGCGGGGCGGGGGCGCAAATTAATTTTAATCGGCGTCATTAGACCGCCGCCCTTTCAACTCGCCGGCGGTTTTTGCCCCGCAATTACTCGGGGTCTAAAAATGGCGCTCACGCGAGGTTTTTGCTCCCGCTCTTACTTCAATCATCACAATAAAGCTGCCGCGCGGAATCTCTTTGATAATTAAAATAGGCTCGCGTTGTGCGGCGTGGGAGTCGCCGTGGCCGTGGAGCGTGGACCGTGGGGTCACTCACGTGAACATTTACCCGACATTCAGGAATTTTGATTGTCTATCAACAATCCAACGAGACACAGAAACGTTAGGCCTGTAGGTAAATAAATAACAAATGAATACACACACTAGCAACCACATCCACCTAACCATGACAGCGATATTCTACGTAACTATACGATATATATTTTACAACAGAATTGATGAATACCTACATTGATCAAGACATCTCATAAATACCTAAAATTATAATTATTATTATGCCTAATCATCAGACAGCGCAGCCTACTATAGAAATAATGGAATCTCTAGCATTTTCTTGGGAGATGACCTATTTAGATTCATAATCTTAATCAACTATTCCAGCTAGGATTCGGAATAAAATGTTATAGCAATCGTTGCCGTAATTCCTATACATTACATTTTCAATTGTGTCGTGGACAAGAGTTTCTTGTAGCTATAGCTTATTTTTTCGATTTTACACAAGTTACTGTGGTTAGGTCTCGGAATGTTTAAGCTATGCCGTTGTTTATAAAGTTTCACCAATATATAATAGTGTAGGTATATTAAGAATGTGCGAATTAGAGAAGAATGTGCGGGACGCCGAAATTACAGCGATCTGTCTTCCGACGTATTCTTCCACCCACACAGTACGAGTATTTACACTTCTACCTTATTTCACTGTGATACGGAATGTTGATTTGACGACTGAACGATAATGCATGTGTCGCAAATTTAAACAAATTAATGCGACGCGCGAAGTGGAACGCGGTGACGGCTCATTCCTGCTCTAATTAAGCACATCAAATGCTTGTAAAATTTTAAATACGCACTGTTAAATGTTATTTTACGTCTGGCTGGTAGCCATTGGCAGATTGTCGCAACGATTTGTCATGTAAGTCGACCGTCGTTCAACAAAATCGTAAAAGTTATCGTACCGCTAAAAATTAATTAATAAAATTGCACATGCTAGTGTCGTTGAAACGCCAAATGCAATTAAACAATGAACAAATATAAAATTATCTGCATATTAATTTAAGGTAGTGAGCCTTCACATTTTCCAGTCATCCAAAATCTTGGATGGCATTCGAGTAACTTAGTAAACAAGATAGAACCAACTTTCTGTGGCATGGCATGTGTAACTAGATGTAGAGTAACCTAATTAAATAATGAGCAATTTATTAGAGCTGTTGCTCCATAGCGGTATCAGCGGTCCATGTAAGTGAGTGAGAAGTAAATAAAACCTGCTCTCCGGCCGCACATGTATTACCTATCTATAATAAAATTAGTAGATAGGTAATTATAATGTTAAGAAATTTACTATTAAATAATTGCATACCGGGTGTGGCCTGTAACAGGAGCAAAAAATCAAATGGAAGACTCCTCTGACTGCCTCTAGTTATTCGCAAAAGGTCCCAGTGTTTTAAAGTTATCCATTAAGGAGAAACAGTATGTTAAAGTTACGACCTATGAGTGATGTATCTAGGTATCACAACATTGTACCTTATTAATGATTAAACATATTGGTAGTTCAGTGGACATAAAACTAAATGAGCTAAAAAGTTTTTTTGAACTCATGGTTTTTTAACTGGTTTAGCAAAATAATTTTTTTTTTTTTTTCTATTACACCGATTTAACTTTTTTGGTATA
Source organism: Thaumatotibia leucotreta (assembly GCA_025490895.1). Classification (NCBI taxonomy): domain Eukaryota; kingdom Metazoa; phylum Arthropoda; class Insecta; order Lepidoptera; family Tortricidae; genus Thaumatotibia; species Thaumatotibia leucotreta. The sequence continues at coordinate 70,060 of JALPQI010000656.1, read as the reverse complement.
AGTCGACTACAGTAAAACTACATAAAAAAAGGAAAAAAAATTTTTTTTTTTGCAAAAAAAAAATTTTAAGTTTTAACTATTAAATTATGACTATTTATTGGGTTGGGTTATTAGTGTACCGTTTCATTTTTTGCTCCTATTACAGGCCACACCCTGTATACTACTGCATTTTAAATGACCACTATTAAGTTTTACAAATAGTGTGATGTAAGCAAGTACGATGGTGCTGCATCTGCCGGAGCGAGTGCGGACTGAACTAGCACGGCGGGGTACAAGTACGGCGAGCACGCAACCTGACCCGTGCTGCCGCCGCCGGAGTGTGTACTGACTGCTGACTAGGGCATGCAATCACGGTATTTATTTGTATACAATTACGGTTTGACATTATAAAACCCCGTGGCTGCGTACATTTGAAGCCCGGGTTGGCGGGATTGCATGCCCTAGTGCGCACTGACCTGAGTGCGTAGCCAAGTTCGCTAACACTTGAGGAGTGTCTTTTCAAAAGGGCTTATTTCCAGTTGTAACTTTTTTTGGGAAATTGAGAAAAACATAAATCCACGGTTTTCATTTCGATATTCTTTCTGTGTTTTTGATATAGTAGGTACTTAAGTAAGTTGATATAAATGTTATGGCACTAAATGCATTGCCTTATCAACTTAATTATTAAGTTAATATAACATAAACTTTCAGAATTAAGCCCTTTTGATGCGGAACTTTTGGAATTAAGCCGTTTTGTTGCGGCCTTGTGAGTTTATCCAATAATACACAAGCTGTTTTACAAGGAAATTTTACAAACCCTTCATTTATACAAAAAGTACTTAATAATAAGTTATTATAATAAAATATACACTTCTAAAAGCTCATATCATTTTCTTAGTGTAAGGGAGAAATAGAACCTTTTGACACGGACTTTGATATTTTAACATTTTGGAGGACAAGAAGAGGCTTATTAGAACTTCAAATTCAAAACAGATATGTATTTCTCTACTTTTAGCAAAACTACATTCATAGTTTAAAAAAAGTTGAAAGTGAAAATAAGCCCTTTTGAAAAGACACTCCTCACTTATTAGCGTATCTTAGCGTAGTTTTCTATTTCAGAGCTTTGTTATTAGTGCGACAAAGACAAGTTGCCTTTCATTCACGTTTGAGTGTTAGCGATTGGCATCATCGCACGGCGGGGTACGAATACGGCGACGGGCGGCGACTGACCTGACACGGCGCAGTACGAGTACGGCGACTGACCTGGCACGGCGGGGTACGAATACGGCGACTGACCTGACACAGCCAAGGACCTTTACATTTCTAGTAGTATAGATATAGATACTTAATAATGTTGTGAACTTGTACAATAATAATTATTTTTGTTTAATATTATGATCCTTTATTTATTTCTGTCTTTTATAAAAATGTCTATAATAATCTTTTTTTTTATGTAATACATTCTTTAATGCATGTTATTTTAATAAGATGTATTATTATACTGTTTTGAAAAAATAAGTCCACCTGAGTTTCTTACTGGTTCTTCTCAGGAACGGCGTAGGGTTTGAACCAGTAGTAGATTTTTTTTCTCTCTCTTGATAATGTCAGACGATTCGAAAGTGCTTATTAATAAGCTTACTTGAATAAAGAATAGTTTGACTTTGACAGCGGGGTACGAGTACGGCGACTGACCTGGCACAGCGGGGTACGAGTACGGCGAACACGCCGCATGCGCCGCGTGCGGGGCGTGGTCGAGCCCGTGCTGCCACTCGACGGGCTTGTACTGCGCGTGCAGCGGCGAGCGGCCGAGCAGCAGCGGCGGGTACCCGGCCGCCATGTTGTGCGCCTGCGCGGCCTGCGCCGCCGCCGCTGCGTGGTACTCCGCCGCGTGACGGTGCGCCGCGTGCCCGTAGCTGTGGGGAAAACTAATTGTTAATAACTTGATATGTGTTTAATGTGCCTGTTTGCAAGCGAACCTTATGCCCTGGCCACGACATCGGTCTAAGGCGACCGGCTTCAACTCATGGATTCGCTCGCCGCTGGTCGCCTTAGACCAATGTCGTGGCCGGGCCGTTAGATACCATAAGGGTCGCAAGAAAACTGCTTGAATGAAAACAAGACTTTACATCTTATTTTTGTGTCTATGTGTTGTATGATTATCTTAGGTACGTAACACAATGGAAACGATAACGTTTTCTGTTTCGATTAAGCCCTTAAATATATGTATTTGTTTTTTTGTAATCGATCCTTAAAGTATGGTTCTAGCTTCCTCCTTAGGTCTTAACATTTCTTAAAAGCTTGTAAATTATAATACATTCAGTGGTAATTATATGTAATTAATCGTGCTCTTAATTGTATTCGAAAGAAAATATAGGAGTAAATTTCCTTCTATTTTCGCCAGGAACCTAAACCTAATCGGAAAAGCTCAATTAATAAATTATCCCATCGACTCGACAAGACTGAGAGAGGTCACCGGGTCCCAAGCCTTGTGCGGTGCCGCGGACCTGAACTAAGATGGCGAACAATGGCGCGAAGAACTCGATCAGACCCATTCCAACATTTCCAACACGGAGACATTTATTCCGTTTATTGCAGGTATTAACTTCTCCACCCTAATAAGGATGTAATACTTACCTTTCCGCATTTAGCCGTGTGGTAACGGCAGTAAGAATACATTTGTCACCACCCCATCTCTTCCTGCGGGTGTCGTAAGCGTAAGAGTCGACTAAGGGTCTCACCAAACTAGTCGACGCCGTTTCGGCTAATCGCGTACGGAAAAAGCTTTATGTCAACGCAATAAGAGCGAGGACATCGTAAATCGGCTCGGCCCGCGCGAAACGACGTCTTTCGACGGGAAAACGGCGTTTTGCCGTAAAGCTGTTCGCATTCGTACGACCCCGTTTGCAGCCTAACGCACACGTTCGCATTCCTAAATCTCCTAATACCGCCGTACGGTGCCGAACGGCTCCGATCACGGCCGAGTACCTACGATAAGGACCGATCAGAGCTGGCGGAAGCCGTTCAGCGTCTTCGACGGCCGAACATAGCTGACGACGGCCGAAAAGAGCCGATGACGGCCGAAGTAGCTACTGATGCGTTTGTATTTATTCATTTGAATTATTAATAATAATAATAATAAGCCTTTTATTTCCTTAACTTTACGTACAAGAAAATACTTTTAAAATGATAATACTAATACTATTGACTAAGTTAAGGCCCCTTTCTGGGTATAGGCCTCCTCCAATACCTTCCATGCTTTTCTGTCTTGAGCTTTCGTTTTCCATTTTTTTTCCTGCAATTTTTTCTATATCGTTAGCCCATCGCTCTCTTGAATTATTACCCACATTAAAATCTGCAATAAAATATGCAGATCTGACAACACGAAGTAATACTGTCGTAATCATACACGTCTGTTCAATTTCAAACTAGTTACTAACAACTAGTCTCCAAAAATGAGATTTACGATTGCCGATCACCCGCTGTCCTATCTATCTGTTCGTCGGACTCAGCGGCTGTACGCGTGCTGTCTGACGTCTCGACGGCAGGACGGAGCACGGGAGAGCCGACCGCCGCTTATCAACTGTTGCGGTAGCAAATCGCAGCCGATCGAGCGTTTCGGCGGCCGTAAGGAGGTTGAGACTGCTTAACGCAGGTGTTCAGCCGCGGAGACGGTCGATCGGCTAAATGCGAATAGTGTGGTGTAAAACACTCGGCGAAAGCCGACTCCGCGTCGATTGGTTTGGTGAGACCCTAAGGGACTGAAGTGTCACTGACCATTATTCGATAAAAGAATGATGATGGGCAGCAGCGTCATCATAGTGGACATTACTGCGATCGTCAATCCGCTTGCCCAGCGTGGCCATTATGGGCATTTACCTTCTAATGCGTCTATACTCATAGTTAATAGGAGAGGCCTACGTCCAGCAGTGGACTATCATAGGCTGATAATGATGACTTACCTTTCAGAAATAGGTATCTAATCAGCACGAAAATTACGAAACCTAAATCCATATTACTTCATTAAATCTCAGTCCTACTTATGCCACATCATTATCCTAAATCATTGAAACAATAGTATTGTAAGTACTAAAGTTTTCATAGAACACCTGCAGATCCTAGAACGTTTTGTTCACATTGTTCTCAATTCCACTCATCATGGTTGGTGGCTAATAACTTAAGGTGGATTTAGACCTAACGAGCGAATGTTCATTCTCGTTCGAATTCGAATAAGGTTTTAAGGTGCGGTTAAACTAAAAGAGCATTCGCTGTTCTAACCTCCCACTCTACGAAATTCGATCGGTACACAAAACTTGATTGGTTGATTTCGTAGAACGGGCGCTAGAACAGCGAATGCTCTTTTAGTTTAAACGCACCTTTATGTAACGAACGAATTTCGTAGAGTGGGATTGAATGAGCATTCGCTCGTTTTGTCTAGATCCACTTTCATATAGGTATAATATACGTACTCGTATTACTAAAACAACCTTTTGACCGCCGTAGTTAGTCTGCTGATATGTCAGACAACCAATAGGTATCAAGCTCACCTCGTCGCTGTCTGATAAACAAGTCAAAGGTCTGATTTGGTCTGAGCACTCGCCGTGGTGTTATTCATGTAAAAATATAATCCTATGTATATTCAAATGCAAGCAATCTACGTGGTGGATCTAATTTGTGGTGGTGAACCGGGCACCCTCGATGAAAAAATCACAGCGGTCAAACGCTTACATAAATATCTAAGATAAACTGCGAACAGCAGAGGTTCGGTTATATAGGCATTGCCATTAACCCAGTTTCTGTCCGTTTGAGGCAGTTCTATACTCTCGTAATGCCGCGAGGAATGCTAATGTCTCCGCGGAATGTCAGCGAGTGCATCGCGTCTCCACGCAACTGGGCATGATGACGGCGCCTCACATAGTTTACAAATTCTTTATTATGTATTTTATGATATGATTGTTCTGCCATGAGAGGTAGTAATAGTATCATGCAAATACGAATGGGCATATAGTGACCCAAGTTATCTGAGTAGGTACCTAGGTTAACTTTACTATGCTTCTATGTTGTTCTAGTTCTACAGGTCAAAAATCTGAGGATCTCTCTAGCTAGAGTAACATAATGGACCCGTTTCGTCACTTTTTATCAGTTAGTCCTTTCTGTTGCCGTCTGTCCGTCTTTATCGATTTTTGTAAGATTAAGAATCAGTTTTCTCTATGTAAGATTATGATAGGTACTAGGGCCACATACCCGGAGTAGTGCTGGTGCCAGGGGTCGTACTCGTACAGGTCGACGCCGCAGGCGCCCGCCGCCGCGTTGAAGAAGGACGGCGGCAGGTTGCGCGACACCATCGGGACGCTCTCTGTCACACACAAACACTACCATAAGCATACATATTTTAAAGCACAAGACAAACAGAAGAGTAATGCAAAAAATAAGCACAATTAATCCTGTAATTCGAGACTAAAGTGCTGATGGCGACTTAATTGCGTAACGAATCATCATTGCGAATGTTGCGATACAAGGAGGAATTGACAACATCGTCATCCATTTGAAAAAAATACAAAACTATTTCAGTTGTTCCACAAAATATGTTTACATTTAGTTAAATACCTGACCAAACAGAGTAGGTATACGTATTATTCTGTACTCTCACTGCTCCCATTTCCTCTTATACTCACGACGGCAGCTCATGATAAGCAGATAGCGGATATTAGTACATTTTGTACTTATATTTGTACACAAGCCTATATCTGATGTAAAGTGGTGAAGTTTCACCGTAAACGTCGAAATGAACGAGCCCCCGGGGCGCGACGCACACACTTCATTTGTGCCCGACTCTACATTATTCATACTACGTCTCTTCGTATAGCCATGCCATGAGAGGCAGCAAGGGTAACTGTATAAAGCATCATAAAACAAATGTTTCGTATTTAACAAAAAAAAGGGAAAACATAACGACACACACATATGTTTTAACAATTTATTTTTTTAATTAATTTTATTATTTGTTTATATTTGGAGACTTCAAAACCCTGTGGCCACCAATCTTACGATAGGTAGGTAATAATATTATACATATTATAATATCAGCAAAAGCCGTAGGTGGTCCCATTCTCATTTAGGTGTATCAGATCAGGCCCCTATACCAGAAAACTTTACAAGCGTACAATTCTACAAAATTGTCAACTTTTTGTATGGGAATTTATACAATTTTGTAGAATTGTATGCTTGTGAAGTTATGTGGTATAGGCCACAGAGCTCTATAGTTAGGCCGTGCAAAGTGACGGCAAGATTTGTTTTAATACCTATTTTTGTAATCACTTGTTACAGCTCCTTTTAATAGTTTGGGATAATGTAATGGGTACCTAGTTGGTAAATAAATTCTGAAGAATTCAATGATGTAGATTAATGAACGAACCTTGCAGCGAAACAATGAAATCCCGTAGCTGATTTTTTTTTTAATTACTTCGTTCTTAATGAAATCGCAGGTTAAGAAAATCTGCCAAACGAGTTGAATTCGATTAAGATCGGTATACCCGGCGGGTGTCCTGAAGGTCTACCGCGATCGACGTGTTGCCTGCCTCCCTGTCACGCCAACGTTCAAGTCTACAAGTGCGGTAGAGACAACACTAGGTGGTTCGTGGACTTCGTGGTAGGCCTCCAGTCCCGAGCCGGTAATGTTAATATACGAGTAGGTAATGTACCGTTAATGAAACGCGATCAGCTGCCGCGGCTGCGAGGGACCCTTTTTGCCCATTTCCAGTTCCGATAACATCTCTTTATGAACAGTGCGACTAGGAATCACGGACATCACAGATCTTTATTTTTTAGTTTATATTTAAACCCTTAGTTATGAGCCGTGCGCCAGTAGAATCCGAACAAAAATAAAAACAAGTATGGCTGACTTTCAACACTTTCAGTAGAATTTGTTGTCTTTGATTTGACGTTCGTAGATTTATTTTTACGTTCATACTAACAAATATCAATAATTTTAACTTAAAACGCATGTGAACTACTCTTAAGTTAGTTAAAGTTTAAAACCTAAATTGTGTTCTGAAAGTGCGTGATCATCATGCAATACATAATGCAAGTTTTTAATTTTTTCCATTTTCTTACTGGTGAGTGGCGATTCATCAATCGTCATGTCCCGTCTGTCAGAGCCGATTTACTTGGATTTTGTAAGTAATAAATAATATAAATTAAATTTAACAAGGATAATAATATATCTTGTACGAACCGATATAAAATTAGGACTAGTAAGTAATTATTTTACCTGACGGATATATTTATTCGGGGATTGTGTATACAAGTAGTTAATGCGGTAATAGCCTGCTTTACTCGCATATTTTAATGATGCGAGTAAAGCAGGCTAATATTGGTTACTAATCAAAAATTGTAAGGACTGTGAAACGTTGTGGCGATACAAGTGCGAAAATAGTAGATGTAGATTAGCAAAGAGTGGCATCTATTAAAAGTATTAAACACCTACTTACATCGCCATTACAAAGAGTCTACATCACGAACTCTTTATGTTAAGTGATTGATAAAGATCTCATCGTAAACGCATACAAGCAACCGCCGCGAGTGTTGTATATGGTACTCATGCCACACACTACAGTTTACACCGAGTTAAACACACCTACACCATAAAGTTATCAATCAGGATTCAAGAAGAATATGATGTCTATCGCAAGAATAATACAATAAGAGAGGATAAAACCTTCCTTAAATTCACTCTCTAGATAGGTACCAGTATTTACAAGTAAGTACCGAGTTGCGAGAAATAATGTAATGAGCTTTGTTTGACTCTTACCCGCTACAGGGAAAGGCTAAGCTTCAAAGGCCTGACCTACAGATACCTACTTAATTATAAATTGTACTTAATTATAATAAGGGCATGTATCTTTCCGTGTATTAGGAACAGAATAAAAACTAAAAGGAGACAGTAGTACCTTGTCCGTCTTGGTACCTAAATGATTAGAGTGAGGGATCCCTCGCGGAGCAGGCCTGCTTTCTTCATAATCTTGATTTTCTTATCGGAATTTGTTACGTCTGTCACTTGAGTCTTTGAAATAAAGTTTGGAGGGAAAAAAAATAGAGAAATTACCACTATTTTAAAATAATTATGAACCGCTACCCCGTGGCGGCCATTGAAAAGCTTGCAAAAGTTAGTTTTCACTTTTGAGTCGATGAGTGACCGTTGGATATTTTTTGACTTAATGAATTTTCGGTGAGCGATTAGAATGAATAGTAAAACGTCGAATGTTGCTACACTACATACAATAAAAACCAAAAATTTCCTAACACCTTAAAATTATTCTAATGTCTCCTTTACATCTTATTGTTACTTGATATCAGTTAGGGGAAGCTATTCAGTGCTACGCATAGAAAACAACAAAAAAACCGAACGCCCCTCGCGCGCCTCGTTCATCCGACGAAGCACAATTATTTAAATGAAAATACCGATCTCTAAATCGAGTCGGGCCGTAGGTACTCTCAATTTAGCCATTCCGCGGCATTCCTCATTAGAAATTAAAACAGGCGGAGCCTTGCCGTCTGCGGCGGCGGACAAAGGGCACAGACGTTTAGTTTAATAACGCGGCTGCTAAACAAAGGGACGGGAAAAACGCCGGCGAGTCAAAGCTCCGTTTTTGCGTGGCGGCCATCTTTAGCCGTGATTTGGCGATCTAATCGGTGTCGCAGTCGGACCGGTCGGTGAGACATCTGTCCTCGAACATCGCGGCGTCAGTCGCGGGACTCGCGGGGTAGGAATGGAAATTCAAGGTTTCATTGAGCAAGGTGTATGAGCCAATACTGCGGAATTCAGCCGGAGTCAAATCGACGATAATCTGGATATAGTGTATTGCTTGCTGGATATTGGTACTTGTACAACTGGGATGTATTTAGCTCAGTCATTTACACACAGCACTGGCCGCATGGTGAAGGCAGTTGTGCAGAATACCTACCTACATTTTTTGTCAACGTCCCAACTCTGACCGCGGGTGTCGTAAGAGTCGACTAAGGTATTAAAGCGTCTGGACCATTCATTTATTGAAAATTGATATTGGTAGTAGCAGCGTCATTATAGTGGGCACACTACTGCCACTATGTAGTACTTGGTAGTATTACTTATTCTGTGCTACTGCAATCGTTAAACCGCTTGCCCAGCTAGGCGATTATTGACATTAATGACATTACCTCCTTATAAATATGTTCATACGCATTGCAGTGGAGTGAAATAGGCTGATGATGTGACGTATGTGTATTGACACACAAAAGACAAGCATGCAAGCTGTGATTTAATTTATTTGGATCCTCCAGGTGGTTTGTGAAAGTTTCCAGAAGGGCCGATTTATTGCTGCTTCTCCAAACCTCACTGGCAGCAGTGCACTTAATTTTTGGCCAGCCTGTATAGATAGGAAGCTGTCTATTTTTCTGACGCCTATTGGTGTAATTGTGTTTCCATGACTGCTACTAATATTGATACCTATTGATATAGGTAAGTATCTATCTATTCTCCCCGAACCCGACTCGGCTCTCGACCGCAATAGAGCGTCGAGGAGCAATGAAGCGCGGCAGTTGCTAATGAAGGGGTTTAATTAAGGGAACTGATTCACCCCCCACTCCGCCCAGAGGGGGTGAACCGGCCGGACTCCGGTACCGCAAAACCGAGGTACTGAGCTTTATACGGCAACGATCAATGTGCTGCCTCTCTTTTGCACTTGTCAATTCCTACGTAAGCGTGACAAGACATCATGTCGATCTTGGATAGCTAGATGTAAGCCCTTTTAACTTCTAGCGTATAGTTTCTCGGTCTGATTAGGCGGCTTGGCAAGTTGGCACGTTTCACGACGATGTGGAGCTAGTATGAAAACGACGCACGCTGACGCCCTAGTGACGCACCTAGTGAGATTTATCCGAAACTATAGCGTCCTGACGCATACTGGCGTCGCCGGAGAAGTGCGTGAAAATGACCTTTACGTTTATCCGAGGCAAGCGCCCGGGTGACGACGGCCAACGACGGCCGCGAGCCGCGACGCCGCCGGAGTAGTGCGTTAAGACGACGCACAGTGACGTACTAATGACGCACCTTTAGGTTTATCCGAGGCCAGCGACCGGGTGACAACGGCCGCGAGCTGCGATGCCGCCGGAGTAGTGCGTTAAGACGACGCACAGTGACGCACTAGTGACGCACCTTTAGGTTTATCCGAGGCCAGCGCCCGGGTGACAACGGCCGCGAGCTGCGATGCCGCCGGAGTAGTGCGTTAAGACGACGCACAGTGACGCACTAGTGACGCACCTTTAGGTTTATCCGAGGCGAGCGCCCGGGCTGCGACACGACGGCCGCGAGCCGCGACGCCACCGGAGTAGTGCGTTAAGACGACGCACAGTGACGCACTAGTGACGCACCTTTAGATTTATCCGAGGCGAGCGCCCGGGCTGCGACACGACGGCCGCGAGCCGCGACGCCACCGGAGTAGTGCGTTAAGACGACGCACAGTGACGCACAAGTGACGCACCTTTAGGTTTATCCGAGGCCAGCGCTCAGGTGACGACGGCCGCAAGCCGCGACGCCGCCGGAGTACTGCGTTAAGACGACGCACAGTGACGCACTAGTTTTTTTTTTTTTTTTTTTTTTTATTTATTGAGAAACAAACGGTTATACAACATACATTACAGTAAATTAAATTACAACTGGACTAAACCTGGAGTTTCCTTAATAGAAATAATAATTAAGTAAATACATATTCAAAAACCAAAAATTACTTAATAAAACTGTAGGTAGGCAAAGTGCAGCACACACGCTGACAGGTTTAAAGTATCGTAAGTAACAAAAAAAACTTTACAAAGGAGGAATATCTTTAAATGCTGAACAATCTGCTAGAAATTTGTTTTTTAAAACAATTTAAACTTAGGGAAAACATATCAATATCGTTAAAAAGTATGTTGTGGTTACGCATTGAACGTCTAATATAGGAGTTTCTGGCATATTTTGTGGAACAATAATCGACATAAAAAGTTGGCTTTGAACGTGAAGAGGTGCGATTACATTTGAAATTAATTTTTTCAAGTAGAGCGGGAGAATCTATCAGGGAGTTTATAATTTTGAATAAAAATATGGAATCAATGTACGTTCTACGTTTATCCAAAGGTACGATACGATGCCGTACTGCTGATTTTGTATAATTAACAAAAATATTTCCGGTGCGATAGTCTAAAGATTTAAGAAACTTATTTTGGACCTTTTCTAAATGACCAATGTGTACTTTGTACTGCGGATTCCATACCACACTTGCATATTCGAGACGACTTCGGACAAATGAGTTGTACAGAATTTTAAAAGTAGCAGCTTTTTTAAAAGGTCTTGAAAGCCTAAGAATTAGCCCTAGTTGCCTGAAAGCTTTTTCAACGGTGTTATTTATATGGACATTAAATTGTAGTTTGCAGTCCAGAGTAACTCCCAAGTCTCTGACCTCCTGAACCCTCTTAATAACCTTCCCCGCGATTGAGTAATCCGAATTTATAACATTGCGTTGGCGCGAAAAAGATATTATACAGCACTTATCTGCATTGAGCATGAGGTTATTATTACTGCAATAGGAAGCAAAATAGTCAAGATCAGATTGAAGACCATCACAATCACTTAACGATGAAATAACTTTAAATATTTTTGTATCATCGGCGTAAAGTAAATGTGATGAATTTTGGAAAATATTGTCCATATCATTTACGTAGAGGGTAAATAAGAAAGGTCCTAAATGTGAACCCTGGGGCACACCGGAGGGGATTGGGCGAAAACTTGAAGTGAAACCCTTTAGAGCGACCGCTTGACATCTATTAGTTATGTAAGATTCAATCCATCTAAGTAGATCCCCGTGTATACCGATTTCCTTTAGCTTGATCAGTAATGTTTTGTGATTAATTTTGTCGAACGCTTTTGAAAAATCGGTATACACGGCATCCACCTGGTGTCCTGCGTCTAGGGCATTCAGGATAAAATCGGTGTAAGTCACTAAGTTGGTATCGACACTACGCCCTCGGAAAAAGCCGTGTTGTTGTAAAGAGATTTGACGCGACAGAAGAGTATTCAGTTCTGTTGTCACAATCTTTTCTAAGAGTTTACCGAAAATGCATAGTTTAGAAATGGGTCTGTATTGGGTAACATCGTTTTTACAACCCCCTTTATGGATGGGCGTAATTAATGCTTTTTTCCACGTTGCAGGGAAACATCCCTCGTTCAACGATATAGAGAATAGAGTGAACAGTGGCGCCGCGAGCTCCTTCGCGCACGTCTTAACAAATACCGGGTGGATTTGGTCATGACCAGAACCTTTATTTATGTCTATACGGGACAGTAATTGAAATACTGTATCCTCATTCAAATTTATAGACGAGATGCTAACGGGGTGATCACCCTTGTCCATTTTCGAATCAGAAAAACTATTTTGGGATGGATCTACAAAAACTGAGTGAAAAAAGTCGTTAAAGTAATTACAAATAGAGTCATAATCGGAAGAGAAGTTGGTTTTGTAAAACATCCTGTCAGGAATAGAATTAGAAGGTGATTTTGATTTGATGAAGGTCCAAAAATACTTCGGAGATTTGGTAATTTTTTCCTCAGAATTAGATATATAAGAGTTAAAACAACTTAGTTCTACTTTTTTAACCCTCTCTCTTAACATACTGAAGGTTAAGTAGTCCAAATTATTACCATAGGTTTTCCAGCGTTTATGTAATTTACGTTTCTCACGAATAATTTTAATTAAAGCTCGTGAATACCAAGGAGGATATCCGTTAGAGCTATTAATGACACGTACAGGAATATGTTTAGAAATAATAGTGTTTAGCATACAATAAAAGAACTCTGTAGCCTGTTCAGTGTTCATTACCTTCATAACATTCCAATCGACTTTGGTCAATTCATTGCGAATTTCTGAATAATCAGCGCTATGGAAATTACGCACTAAACGCGTATTTTCATAATGGAGTTGAAATTGAGGGAGATTAACGCTTATCTCTAAAGATTTATGGTACAAATCTTCAGGAGTTAGGGGATCGGCGCATTCAGTAACCCTACAGTCAGTACTACTCAAAATTAAATCTAATAAACGATTTTGGTAATTGTGACAGCCATTGTATTGTTTAAGGTCAGTGTAACTCAGAAAGTCTCTAATAAGTAAGGCTTTGTTATCACTTTTATCATCTAAGACCAACCTAGTGTGACCGTTATCCGAGATCCAGGTCGCTTGCGAAATGTTAAAATCTCCCAATAAAAGATAAATATCGTCCGGCTTATTTAGTATAATATCAGAACAGTTGTCAAAGAATGAATTCAGGCAGTCAGAGTGAAAATAATTATGGGGTAAGTATGCGCAAGCTATGTGTAACGTTCGGCAGGTACTATCGCATGGTTGCCGCGGCGCGGCGGCGGGGCGCACGCGTGCCGGCGGCGGGCCCGCGGGCAGCTCCACAGACAGCCACAGCTCCTCGGCGTCCGGCCGCGAGCGGCGCTCGGGCCGCCGCCGCGCACGCAGGCCACGTCGCACCGCCACCAGCACCCCCCCGCCACGCGAACCGCGCGACGCTTCTCGATCCATTCGATACACGATATAATTATTGTCAAAAAACTCGTTATCGCTAAAATCAGCCGTTAACCAAGTTTCGGTTAAACAGATAATATCATAATCGGATTTCACAACATTTGATAAAAATGAATGCGACTTCGTTCGTAGACCTCTAACGTTCTGATAATAAATATTTAATTTACTCGTCGTAGCCATTGAGGTGTATAATCACTTCCATTACTTACAAGGTAACCGGAGCACCAAATAATTGAAATAATAATATATATGTCTGTATTATTTATAAAAGCCAAATAGTGTAATAAAAGGCAACAAATGTATAACCACAACATTAACAACAATATACCTACGTAACCTACGAATAGCGAGTACACATCGTATACTTGATTAGAGTGGACAGATTGTTCACAATAGTGACGTAACAATAACAACTTAAAAAAATATTTTAAAAACAGTCACTTAATTTTTTGTAAGTCGGCCTCATTAGCGATGTGGATAAATTTTGAAGTGTCATTTTTCCTCATCATGATTTTGCAGTCTTTGACCCAAAGGTACGCATAATTGAACTGAGTCTTGGCGTCACGAGCAGACTTCAGCAGCAGCTTGTTAGCGGGGGTCAGGTGGTCGTTCAAATAAATATTATTAGCCGAGGCACCAGGGAAGCCGATGTCGATAGACTTGAGCGAGTGGCGGGCCCGTGCCCTCGCGGCGGCCAACAGCTGATCCTTACGACGACGCTGCGTGAGGCGCACCACTATAGCTGGAGGACGGTGGCCATCGCCCGAAGATTTGTCTCCTGTCGTGAAACGACGCACTCTATGGATGGTATCAACATCGGTCTCCAGCAATGTGAAACCAATTTTCACACAAATATCGTGAAGAATGTTATTTAAGTTTTCACCTTTTTTTAATGGGACACCGCTGATTTCCACGTTATTTAATCGTGAATACTGATCACGCGTGTTCATTTCTTCTTTCAATTTTGCCAAATCATCCTGAATTGCGGGTAAAGTCGAAATCTGATCTTGCAAGCCACTAAAATTGGCTTTAAGCTCCTCGACCGCTTGTGAGGTTGAATGTACCTCAGTTTTGACTACATCCAGGCTGTCTTTTACAGAAGAGAATTCGGACCGAAAACCTTTGATTTCATTTAAAACCTCCAATAAAGTAGGCTCGGAGTGATCACCCGCGCTCGCGGCTGGCGTGGGGGTTTGGCCTCCTCGGCACGAGACGCAACGCCAGGCCAATTTTTTATCCGCTCCCATTTTACGATATGTAGCCTCGGATACTCCTGCGCAGGTGAAATGCAGAACAGCTTGACACAGCCCGCAGATTACAGCGTCCGTGGTAGGATCCTTGCATTTTGTACAACGCATATTGATAACCGCTCACAAATATTTTTGTTTACTTTTTATTTTTTAGTAGAGGGTAATATCACGAAACCAATCGAACGAGAGTATGGGCGCCTGTATAACCGCCGTAAGCTGCGGGTCTAGGTGGACTGGCGGTCTATCGAGCGACCAGCGTAACGTGAGGTGGGCACTGTACACTAGCACAATAAGGCAGAGTCCTTGTTAAACTGGTTTTACGCGGAGAACTATAAGAGCGCGTCAGTTCTCAACGCAGGTGAATACCCGACTAGTGACGCACCTTTAGGTTTATCCGAGGCCAGCGCCCGGGTGACGACGGCCGCAAGCCGCGACGCCGCCGGAGTACTGCGTTAAGACGACGCACAGTGACGCACTAGTGACGCACCTTTAGGTTTATCCGAGGCCAGCGCCCGGGTGACAACGGCCGCGAGCTGCGATGCCGCCGGAGTAGTGCGTTAAGACGACGCACAGTGACGCACTAGTGACGCACCTTTAGGTTTATCCGAGGCCAGCGCCCGGGCGAAGTGCTCGTCGACCACGGCCGCGACGTCGCCGGAGTAGTGCGTTAAGACGACGCACAGTGACGCACAGTGACGCACCTTTAGGTTTATTCGAGGCCAGCGCCCGGGTGACGACGGTCGACGACGGCCGAGAGCCGCGACGCCGGCGGAGTAGTGCGTTAAGACGACGCACAGTGACGCACTAGTCACGCACCTTTAGGTTTATCCGAGGCCAGCGCCCGGGTGACGAGGGTCGACCACGGCCGCGAGCCGCGACGCCGCCGGAGTAGTGCGTTAAGACGACGCACATTGACGCACTAGTGACGCACCTTTAGGTTTATCCGAAGCCAGCGCCCGGGCGAAGTGCTCGTCGACCACGGCCGCGACATCGCCGGAGTAGTGCGTGAACACGACGCAGTTGGCGCTGACGTACTGCGCGCGCGCACGCCCGTGGGCGGCGCACTCGCCGTCCGACTCGGACGACCCGCCACCTGGAATTGGATGCATGTTAGGAGACGCTTTTCGTATTGTCGTCCCGCAAACGATATAAAGACACGCTATGACAAGAATGTCTTTGTAAGTTCGTAAGTTTTCGTTACGTACGAGTTGGTATTCTTAACATAAACAGGTAGGAACTAGGGTAGTGTGGTAGGTGACAGCAGTGAACTCATATGCGTTCATTGGGTGACAGAGATAAATCCTGGAAACTTACGCATTTCGAAGATCTCAGTAGGGCTGCTTACTTATAAAAACTGTCGTTATACCACATTTACATTCAGCCGAAGTAAGCAAGGAAGTGGGTAGGACAGGTCGAATGTGCTAACTCGATAGACTCGATACTTTTCATGCCACTGCCATTGCCAATTGCCACTCGAGCTCTCGAAAGTGGAGATTTTTGTACGGAAGTCACAAGACGTGTTTAGGTTCTGCTTCGTCGTTCAGTATTCGTTTAGCGACGTTTGAAGCGAAATGAGTGGCAGGACAATATGTAAACAGACACTGCTAACGATCCTGCTGCAGTATTTAGAGAATTATTGCCGGCAGTGCGAGGGATAACGGCCGAGGTTGGATGTAAATGAGTAACGCCGTCTACAATCAGCAATCTATGACTTACTTGACTCATGACTCCATTTCTCGGACGATTTTACGACTAGACTATTGTGGATCCGCAAACCATGAAGATTTGGGTGACTAATAACTGGTGTTATTCTACTTACCTAATCTCTTAGAGAAATGGGACCACAGGATAGCCAATGTTAGGTAACATTTCAATTTCGGCATTGGTGTGTAATTGTGTATTACCATCAACTCCGAAGCGGCCTCCTCCTTTTGGTGCACAGTAACCAAGTCGCCATTGTCGCCAATGGCTATTTCTCAGTAGCGCGTCGTAGTTTTCTCTCTAATCTCACTCACTCTTTCTAATTCGTGCGACAAAGGCCTTTCGTTAACAATTCCCGATGAAGTGTTAGCGATTGGCATCTTGGCAAACTGGGAATGGATGTGGAGACCAAGGGTACCGTGTATCTGTACTGTCACGGCCTCTTCTTCGGCAAGTAGCGTTGCGAGGAGCCTGTACTGTCTGCATTGGCACGGTCTCTTTTTTAGGTCTTTCCTAGGGTGTTACGACGCCGGTGATGGGAGGGGGGGTTACCGTCGGCGCTGGCGCGGCCGTGCGCCGCCTCCTCCTTGGCGCGCAGGTGGGGGGAGGCGGGGGAGTGCGCGCCGGACGACGCCGAGCCGCTGCTGACGTCGCTGGGGGAGGGGAGGGTTACCGTCGGCGCTGGCGCGGCCGTGCGCGGCCTCCTCCTTGGCGCGCAGGTGGGGGGAGGCGGGGGAGTGCGCGCCGGACGACGCCGAGCCGCGGCTGCCGTCGCTGGGGGAGGGGAGGGTTACCGTCGGCGCTGGCGCGGCCTCCTCCTTG
Source organism: Thaumatotibia leucotreta (assembly GCA_025490895.1). Classification (NCBI taxonomy): domain Eukaryota; kingdom Metazoa; phylum Arthropoda; class Insecta; order Lepidoptera; family Tortricidae; genus Thaumatotibia; species Thaumatotibia leucotreta. The sequence goes on along the minus strand of JALPQI010000656.1, from coordinate 52,713 downwards.
GCGCGCAGGTGGGGGGAGGCGGGGGAGTGCGCGCCGGACGACGCCGAGCCGTCGCTGGGGGAGGGAGGGTTACCGTCGGCGCTGGCGCGGCCGTGCGCGGCCTCCTCCTTGGCGCGCAGGTGGGGGGAGGCGGGGGAGTGCGCGCCGGACGACGCCGAGCCGCGGCTGCCGTCGCTGGGGGAGGGGAGGGTTACCGTCGGCGCTGGCGCGGCCGTGCGCAGCCTCCTCCTTGGCGCGCAGGTGGGGGGAGGCGGGGGAGTGCGCGCCGGACGACGCCGCGCCGCGGCTGCCGTCGCTGGGGGAGGGAGGGTTACCGTCGGCGCTGGCGCGGCCGTGCGCGGCCTCCTCCTTGGCGCGCCGGTGGGGGGAGGCGGGGGAGTGCGCGCCGGACGACGCCGAGCCGCTGCTGCCGTCGCTGGGGGAGGGGAGGGTTACCGTCGGCGCTGGCGCGGCCGTGCGCGGCCTCCTCCTTGGCGCGCAGGTGGGGGGAGGCGGGGGAGTGTGCGCCGGACGACGCCGAGCCGCCGCTGCCGTCGCTGGGGGAGGGGAGGGTTACCGTCGGCGCTGGCGCGGCCGTGCGCGGCCTCCTCCTTGGCGCGCAGGTGGGGGGAGGCGGGGGAGTGCGCGCCGGACGACGCCGAGCCGTCGCTGGGGGAGGGGAGGGTTACCGTCGGCGCTGGCGCGGCCGTGCGCGGCCTCCTCCTTGGCGCGCAGGTGGGGGGAGGCGGGGGAGTGCGCGCCGGACGACGCCGAGCCGCTGCTGCCGTCGCTGGGGGAGGGGAGGGTTACCGTCGGCGCTGGCGCGGCCGTGCGCGGCCTCCTCCTTGGCGCGCAGGTGGGGGGAGGCGGGGGAGTGCGCGCCGGACGACGCCGAGCCGCTGCTGACGCCGGCCGCCGCGCCGTACTCGCCGTTGCCCGACTGTACGTTAAACTGCAAATAAGAATGTAAGTCAGAAAAGGCTTTATTTAATACCTAAGTCGCCTCTTTGGGTCACCGACCAGACCAGTATGCTTAGCACATGATTCGTATGTCAGTATGTCGCCGCGAGATGGATTTTCCGTCTAATACTAAACTAACTATATCAATAAAAAAGGGATGGATAGTATATCTTTCGGCGACATATTGTCGCACTAATCCTGTGCTAAGCCTATAGGGTCACGAACTACAAGTAAAAGGCGAGAAATCACTAATGAGCAACCAAACAACGGTCGATCGAAGAATTCAACAATTGCCCCGGCCATGGCCATGACAGTCGTCTCCAATGTACTACAAGTACATATACCTAAATTGTAGACACTGGATACCCCACTCCCATTCCGTAATCCGTATACATAGATTTACATACAATTTAAGAATAACGTAATATGTATTTTCTTCGGCTATCGCGAGGATTATTCATGAATGAAAAACAGATAAATTTGCGTATATTAATTAAATTTAACTTCATTCCCGACGTTTCGAACATTTTACAGGCTTTACGTGGTCGTCGCAGATATTATTTCTTAAGAATTACAACTATTGTGAGTCTCAAGCATACTATTAAATTATTCAGCACGTCGGACTTTCGCCAAAATTACAGATTAGGTATCTAATTAGAATCGACTTAAATTTTAATTGGTCAAAAGTTCAAAACTAGGGTTTGCAATTCGAATATTCCAATATTCGAATTATACGCCTCTAAAACTATTCGAATTTGACAGCAGTATTACAGTATTACGAATAGTGAAAGAACTCGAAAAAAATTGAAATAATGAGAGGATTACCGTATAAAAAAAAACAAATTGATTCTGCACAGTTTTTATTCCCTAACCCCTTGAATAACCTTATGTTAACCTGTAATTAGTTATACATTTAGCTTAAACTAGATTTGTATTCCTTCAATATGAATGTTTTGATGTAATAACTGTTGGTGAACCTTTAAATAAAATAAAATAAAATAAGGTAACTCACTCTCCAAATCTATTATGCAGCTTTTTTATTTATAAAATGCGCAATAAATTAAGTAATTAATATTTGTACTATAAGGTACATTAGTATTTGTAGTATAAAAGTCTATTTTTTATTATTACACTTGCATTTTTTCGTAATATTCGTTTTATTCAAATACTGGAATTCGAAGTATTCGTATTATTCGAATATTAAAATTTGACGAATATTGCAAACCCTACTAGTCAAAACCTGTCGACCAATCGTCGAATGATCCGCAAAATTTTTATTTACTTTTAATTTTGTAAAAATAGAGTGCCTTACAAGAGAAGGTACGATGTACGATCACACAACATGTGATTAGTGTTAACAAGCGTTACGTAACCATTACAAATGGAAGGTAATGCGGCGGTCGGCGCAGGCGCATTCCGCGCGTTCCTCGAGCATCTGCGAGCGTCGCATAGTAACTACCTATAGATCACTTACCGAGAGCTTGGAATTGCACATGTGGTAGTATTGTGTATTTACAATAATATATGGTATTGTTTGTGTGTTTTCTCAAGTCTTGTACTGCCATCATTTGACTATAATAGGTATAGGTAATAGGTACCTATGTCCGGCCCCGTGATTTGTCGGTTTTTCGAGTTCTTTATCTGATCTGACCTGAAATGGATATCACCAGCAGTTCGCTCTTGCCGTTCAACAACTGTTACAGTGGATGCTTGCACAATGATCGTGCCGATTCTAGACGATCATACAATCAATGATAGGATCATACGATGAACATCAAAGAAGAAGCCGTGCTATAATGAAATTTGTCAATGTCACTGGAACAGGATGCGCGAAATTTGCGATTTTCCGAGTTAGCGGTAGGGCTAGGACTCTAAAGAATCAAAAGTATGTATCAGAAGCTAACGCCTTGAAGTGGCCGGCGGAGTGAATGGCGGGCGCAGCGCAGGCGCGGGTAGCGCACCGCGCATGCGTCACCCGCCCGTCAGTCCGTCACCGCATTCCGCGCCCGAAAAACTTGCCCGTCGACATACATACATACCCACAACTGCATACTTACGAACATTATGTGTTCCTGATACCACATCATGTCAGAGCGTAGTTCATGGAAATCGTAACTATTCAAAGAATGATCGTCGTTTAGCATAAAATAAAATTCCTATGCTAAACGACAAGCCTGGAAGTAAGTCTTGAAAATATTAGAGACAATTTGACCAGACGTAGACGTATCGTCGATAAACAATTATGTACTGTTGCACTGTCGCTGATGGACAAAATAAATAGGTACTTAGGTAGGTAGTTAATGGGGGGTGTAAGCTGTAGAACGAACGACCACGACTGTAGACTGTAGAGGTATTGATAAGTAGTTGGTAGTTGGCAGTGGCGTGCCCTCCATATAGGCAAATAGGCACTGCCTACCCTAGCAGAACAGCATCTACATATACTTTTTCGTCTTCATTATAATAATTTGTCATGTTTTCTGAAAGAAATCCACATAAATATTTATATTAACGGAGCTCGCGGCGATTTAAATTTCCGCGCGCGCTAGCTACAGCTAGCCTAGCGCGCGGCTGCCCAAGCCCCATCTGGGGTAAGGGGGTCCATATTGGCACTTATACAATTTTTTCTTCGAATATTTTTACTAATACCGTTTTTTACTCATAATCATCATTACTCCGAAAATTTTTTCTCATACTTTTTTTCTTACTAAAAATTATATTTCTACCTACAATGTTCATAACGATTTTTATTTCGAAATCTAATTTCTGTCTTATAACACTCGGCGTAATTAATGATATGCCAAGATAGTTTCGGACAAAATAATATTCGAAATATTGTTATTTAAGCCAAGTGATGTTTCTGTCTCATTAAGTTGATGCCAAAATAGATTATACCAAGTCTGTTATGTCCTAAGCGTTTCGGACAAAAAAAGTTTAGAGGGAACCCGTTTAGTACAGTACCTACTCTGCCATAACCCGATTTGTGCAGGTAGCTAGTTTACAGTAATAGTACGATTTATATTTAATTAAACAAAAATAATTCATACATAAAACCAGTACAGATAAAAATAAATACCTATAACATTAGAATATATAGCATAAAATAAGTATAGTGAAAAATTATATAAACATAAAAGTTAGTACTAAAAATATGTATGAAAAACAATATTATGAACATAAATAATTCTATGTGATGATGATTATGAACAAAGATTATTCTAAATACCGATCATTATGAAGTTAAATTGTATAAGAAAAATTTTCGAAGTTCCAATAATCTAAGTTGCAATTTTATAAATACTTTGGCGCACCCGGGGTAAGGCAACGGCGATCGGAGCCTACAAAAACACACACACTCACACAGTGCGTTTGTGTAGACATGTCCGTGAAGTATATACATATTCTTGCCCAGTGCACACGAAGATAGAAATTTACGCACACAATCAAAAGAATAGGCTGCGCCTAGGCACCATACGTGCGAGAAGGACGGCCAATGTCGGTCTCTCTCTGACTTACGGAGCCTCGAGATGTAATACGACTAATTTTAAGAACTCTCTTATGTTGCGATTTTTACTTGAAGTGAGCGGCATTACATTCTGTCAGGTTTATTTGTTTACAAACAGTCGCGAGTCGGTTTTGATTTTTGCGATACAGGTTTGAGGTTAATCAGTAGAAAATCTATCAAAACAAAACTCATTCATTGTTATATTAATACAATTCGGTTCTAACAGATTTTTTTACGTTTATTTTCATGTAAGTGTTGTGACTTGTGACTGTGCGTGACGGAATTATGCTATGAGAATAAATTGTGAATACCTAGTTAGTTGATGGTGGCTGCTGTATGTCTAGCGTGTCTACGAAGTTGATTTTCGGCGGATTTAGCAAGTTAACAATAAAACAAAAGAAGTTAGTACAGGTACGTGTAATTATTTCAAAAGTCGATGTATTCTGTACTCGGAAATTGTACTTATAGCATTAATGAACATTGTATTTTAGCTATTTCACTCGTTAGGTATTGCACTTATATTTCGAATTCACCGATGATTAATGCTACGCATATTTAAAAACCTTTCACTCTTCTTTAGAAAACATGAGCGATTTGAAAAGCATTAGGACGTTAACAAAAGTCGGCGGTCGAGATAAAAGACTTAGTTATTGTCGCAAGCTATACCTAGACTCTTTTATTTTACTGAAGTCTATCCACTTGTGAGTTTGCAATGGTCAATATTGTTTGTTGCTCAGATAAAAAAAAATTGCCTACCCTAACTAAAAACCCTGTGCACGCCACTGGTAGTTGGGTAAGGCTGCCATCCGTCCGGGTTTCCCCGGATTTGTCCTAGTTTGGATGCAGTCCGATAACCGTCCGGGGGGTCCAGATTTATAGGTATTAAGTAGGTACTTATCGTCCACAATAAAAATGAAATCGTGAAGAATCGTGTACAAAATGACGTCCGGAGAAAAAATGAATTTACACTAAATGTCCGGCTTGTATAAGTCTTTGCCTTGGTTTTACAAATTTTGAGATGGCAGCCTTACGGTATTGATAGTAGGCTCCGTACATGAGGGCAGGTCCCCCCATGCAGGTAGCTCAGGTACTCACCCGGTCATACTGGAAGTGCGGCGCGTGGTGGAAGGAGCGGCCGCGGCCGTAGAGGTAGGGGTAGTAGGCTCCGTACATGAGGTCGGGGCAGGTCACCGCCATGCCGCCCCGCGCGCGCGGCCCATGCCGCCGCCCGCCGCCGACCGCCTGCAATTTAAAAAAAACAGTCGAGTTGAGAACGTCCTAGGTACTTTTTTTGAAGTCGGTTGAATAACAGACAGAGTTCCACCTCTTTTTGAGATTTTAAGGGTGCGGCTTGCGGCTGTGACCACACTGCCGCGTCACTCCGATTCCGCAGTCACCATTTTTTGAGCAGAAGTGTGAGGAGCATTCGATAACGGGACGGAATGATGCGTTTTTTTCTTAAGCAGTGTGGTCGCCCACTCGCCCCATAAATACATTTATTTATATTATAAATATTAGAACGAAAGAAAAACGACCAAGATCACCTATGTCCGAGGTGGGGATCGAACCCACGTACTCAGCTTTCGCGGCTGATGCCTGTACCCCTCGGCCACTCGGTCTTAAGCTGAGTACGTGGGTTCGATCCCCAGTCCCCACCTCGGACATAGGTGATCTTGGTCGTTTTTCTTTGGTATATGACATCTAATATTTATAATTTATATAGTATTAAGTAGTGTGACTACTGGAGAAAAATTAAAAGTACAAATCAAAATATTTAATTAATAAATAATTTGATTTGTGTTTTCACAATATGTTCTACATTTATTTATGTTGATCTTTATTGCATAAAAATATCGTATAACATGCTGACGACCATAATATGGAATGATAAGAGCCCGGTATAGATTAGAAAGCGACAATCGTTAATAAAGAATTAATGCACACAAATTGCAATGTTTTAGATAATATCAACTATCGGCATAACAAAAAAAAGTTTTGACAAATATACTTATATTATAATTTAGTATCCAAAAACACAATTATATAGAAACCTTGTTTTGCGAGAACGTTGATTGAACGTACCTACTGTATCTAAAATTTTAGACGTTTCATTCCTTACCTACTCGTAATAAAACTTCAAAAAAATTGCTAGAGTGATTGATCATCCATCACCGTTTAATTAAATCGTGATTTAATCAATCGGTAATCCTACGACTAAATTGATTGATTATAATTAATTATCGTTAATCAAATACATGTTTACCATACCTACAAGATTGTAAAGAAGGTATTGTTCTTGATTCGTCTCCATTGACCTTGATCACAGTTCGCTTGCATCGGACTCATCGAAGCTGAATTCCGGCCCGAAATAGCTTCACAAAGAAATCGTGTTCGGAATTCCGCGACGATTTGAATTCCACCATACACACATTGTTCAAATAATTTAAATTACATATACTTAATAACGTTACAGATATAAATGTAATCTGTAAGTAGTTAGTATCATTGAATAGATCTTTTAAAAAGAGTTATGGTCTCTGAAGAATGTTTTTTTCTATAGTCAATATTTTCGGAGATAATCTCTGCAGAAAAAAAAATGTCTCCCTCTACCTTTTGAACAGTGGGTCCAAAAAATATTTGGAAACAAAAAACAAATAGTGGCCTTACAGAACACTTTAAAATAAAACTATTTCGAACATAATCGGCCCAGCCGTTTTTGAACAACTACGAAACTCTACGCTAAGCATGGCCCAACATGCTCTTGGCCGGTTTTTAAATAATTCTTGATGGTGACGAATGTTTGGTTCATTCCGTGTCGACGATAGTTGGTACAACTAGCGCTTGCAATTCGAGCATTTTAATATTCGAAACCTTCGAATATTCGGTCTAATTTAACATTCGAATAATAAACGATAAGGTATTCGAATATTTTTTAAAACAAAAAAATATATAGGTACACTTTACAGCAACAATTATTTTCTATTCTATTCAATTACTGCGTTTCACTTCGCATTCATCATCAGTGATATTACTGCCATAAAACTAATTTTTGGACTTTTTAAGAAGGTTCGGGAGATACTGGTACACCCGACCCGAGTAAAACAAGGATTCCCAAAATGAACCAAGATATTTGAAGTAAATAGTAAAATCTACATTTTCAACTTTTAATTATAATTATGAAAATTATTCGAATATCTCAAAATAAAAACGAATTATTCGAATACCTGAAACTTTCGAATATTTGCAAACCCTAGGTGTTAAGGTGCGTTTAAACCAAAAGAGCATTCGCTGTTCTAGCGCCCGTTCTACGAAATCAACCAATCACGTTTTGTGTACCGATCGAATTTCGTAGAGTGGGAGGTTAGAACAGCGAATGCTCTTTTAGTTTAACCGCACCTTAACGTATGACGGTGTACGTTGTAACGTATGACGTAATTTAATTAACTACGTAGGTAATTATATTAATTAAAGTATTAAGTGTCTATCTGGATTCTATGTCACATATTTCACTGTCAGCTACATTGTTTAACCGAGTGATGGGCGATCATTCAATGATGGTCCTCGTGGAGAGGCCAAAGCATGCGACGGATGGCCCAGTAGTCGCGTCAATACTTCCGAAAGGAATTCAAGGCCGTAGAGTTAGTTCAGAGGTCTTGAATATTGTTGTGATTGTGAAAATTAACAATATTGTACCTAACTGTTAAGCCGAACACGACAACAATGTTAAGCCTAATAACAAACCCGTTTACCAACAAGAGCAAAACTTTTGGTTCAAGTGTCATTTTTCGTAGAAACATGCTAAATGACTACCTAATCTCATTAGAAGCGCATGATTCTAATTTTATAAGTAGAATTCACACGAAAATACCTAAGGGCCCGGCCACATGACCACGGTGCGGCGTCGTAAACGTAAAACGGTGCGGCGTCGTGGCATTGCACGTTATCGCACCGTGGGAAATTACGGCGCGGCGTCGTGGCATTGCACGTTATCGCACCGTCCGAAATTACGACGCGGCGCCGGGCAAATCCACGTTGTCGCGACGGGCAGTTTAACGTTGCGGTGCCGTGTGGAGTAGTTGCAAGGTGCGGTGTCACGTTGTACCACGACGCCGTACCTTCTCATACTTCTCCAAACATTTTTGCGATCAGTCTGCAATTCGACATGGATCCCATAACACGTATTCTGCTCTTGTTACTTATAAGAAGAAACATGAAGAAAAATCAAAGGAAAAGAAAATATTGGATAAATCCATATCTTTCTATTATGAATCATGATGGAAGTCATTTCATAAGGAAGTACAAGGCACTGAAAACAAGTGATCACAAGTTTTATGATTATTTTAGAATGTCTGTGTCAAGTTTTGAAGAACTCTTATGGAAAATATCACTTCGTTTAAAAAAGCAACACGTAATGCATCTACTCCACACGGCACCGCAACGTTAAACTTCCCGTCGCGACAACGTGGATTTGCCCGGCGCCGCGTCGTAATTTCGCACGGTGCAACAACGTGGAATGCCACGACGCCGCGCCGTTTTACGTTTACGACGCCGCACCGTGGTCATGTGGCCGGGCCCTAAGTTAAAAAAGTAGGGGGACCTTGGAAAAAACCTTTACCTTTTTGACTTTTTGAATTTTAAATGACCAAAAAACTTTGTTCCATATAGCGTTAGGCTTTGTTTTCAAGTTGTCAAGGTATTAGGTACATAGGTATTTTTTATATCAGTCAGAAGGTTAGGGTTTTTTTTTTGTTTTTGTAGTTTTAAGTAATGCATGTTAGTTGTAAGATGTATGATTAGTTATTTGAAAAACAAGTCCAGCTGAGTTTTCATATTAATGATAATGAGTATCTAGATCAACTAATCCTATTTCCGGTTTAATTTACCGCCCACATTAGATTTACACACTGTACATATTGCATACTAATTAAGCAACTCAGCCCCAATCATAGATATTTTACATTAAAAGTTAATTAACTTCTGCTTATTTTTCGTCAGCCTTTGCAGCCTTGTGGGAGGTTCCGGGTTTTTAATCCAGGCGAGGGCATTTATTTGTAATTTTATCACAAATTATTGTTGGTGGTGGATTTTTAGCAACAGATTATATTGCAATTACTCATAATAACTACACATGCAATCCAAAAACATTGTATGTGAATTAAATTTTAGAACGTTTAAAAGACACCAAACATTTTAGTAAAATGTGCTTCTTGATTAACTTGGTATTTTCACATCTATGGAGTTTTTGGAGGATTTATGGATTGAATAAAAGAAATAGGGAAATTCCAATACCATTTTATATTAAAACGGATTGCACTTAACATGTAAACGTTTTAATAAATTTAGTAGGTAATTATAATCGACAAGTTTCCAGTATTTTTGTATAAGAAACTTTACATGACACATGACCCGAAATTTTTGATGTTAAATGAGTGTAGATAATTTAAGGCACAACATATAGAAGAAGAAGGATCGACCTCGCTCTGTACGCGGCGCGCGAGTCGGTCGGCGCGGGGCGAGCCGGCGCGGCGCCGGAATGCGCGCGCGCCGCTTTTTCTGCGCAAACGGGTCCGGCCGGGGGCTTATGGTGCCCAGGGCTTCTACTCTACCATACTATCTGTTGAGCGGACTTATACCTAAACTATTGAAATTCATTTTAATCGTTTCAGTTTATTATATCAGTATGCGTACTACGCATTTAGTCTATAGAAATAGAAAATGCTCGTCTAGTATGAGACCGCGTCCTGCTTTCCGCACGCGTACCTAGTTACCTACGCATGCTTTTACGCGTTTCATACTAAACTGCCATTTCCGAAGAAAAAGGGGCACGCATGTTGATATAATCTAAGGTAAGGATAAATTACTTTAATTTGAAAGAAAAAAAGAAATGAACTTTCTTTCTTTCTTTCTTTACTTTAATTTAATTATATTAAAACTAGGTCCACTTTAATTTTGTGTAATAAGAACGTCGTACACCTCACAAGCCTCAATTGAGCTTACCTTGGGACTAGGTCGATTTGTATAAGATGTTCCAAGATATCATTTTATTATTATATCAACCTTACATGAATTCTGTAGGCTCTTTTTTCTCAGCTCTTGTACTGATAACAATTTGACGATTAGTAAACCTAATTACAATGATGTAAGGTCCACTTTAAGAGTGTTTAAAGTTCAAAAAAATGCAATCCTAAGATGTCGATAAATTACGTGAATACGACGTTCAAGGCGATTTTTTCGAAACTTATCGCATATACATAACTTTGTAAATCTTCCTATTCCTAAAATAATGTTCTGTTAATGTGCCACACGTAGATATAGGTATCGTATAAGTACTTATATTATAAAATACAGTCTTGTAGCTTTGTGTCGTATGCTAAGCGTGGCTATTTCACAACTTGTATTGTAACATTTCTAATGTAGTATTATATTATAATACCTAGATTATAGATACTGTATGTGTTGTTCGTTTCTGTAAACAAACAAATAAACAATTAAATAAGTAATTTAGGATTCCATCCTCAAAAGGAATAAAGTAAGTAAAAAAAGTTTTAAGTTAAACGGTTTTTATCGCACCAAAAACTAGAAAATAAACATTTTATGTATCTAACCGTAGATGCTACTTTCTGTAGATTACTCACGTGAAACTATTATCACTGTAGTCTTCCCAAGTCGGATGCTGAAAGCCACGTTTAGCCTCTATGTCAGTGGATTAAGCGTTACCTAATCGGAAACTTTTACCAAACTGAAATAAAAACGTGGGGCGTACGCAATTGTGATTTAGTTACAATAGTTATTTAAGAACACACATAGAAATGAAGACAGCAATAGTGTAATAAGTTTTGTTCTGGCCTTGATAAAATTTATTTATTTCTGCAGTTGGAACAAATGGATGATTAATTGCAAAATTAAAGCTACAATTACATATTTTGAACTTGTATATTTGTTTATAATAGCGCCCCACGTTTTTATTTTAGTTTGGTAAAAGTTTCCGATTAGGTAACGCTTAATCCACTGACATAGAGGCTAAACGTGGCTTTCAGCATCCGACTTGGGAAGACTACAGTGATAATAGTTTCACGTGACTAATCTACACAAAGTAGCATCTACGGTTAGTTACAACTATTTTTTTATTTTGTAGTTTTTTGTGCGATAAAAACCGTTTAACTTAAAACTTTTTTTACTTACTTTATTTTTAAGTTTTTAGTGCACTTGTTAAGTTAATTTCTGATACTATACCTACATTACCTACTTATTCTAGATCAAAGATGTTGTTTGTAATATGTAATACAATTATGCATGCTAGCGTTTAACTCTCGCGCTTTAATCACGACACATATATTATGTAAACGTAATGGACATTATATTATGTGTAACGAGAGGGGAATCCCTGCTGAATAGATATTTTTAGAAATCCGACACTAAAAAAAATGGACGTGTTATTCAAACAATACCTTAGATAACAGAGATCTGACAATAAGAAATATATCAATAAATTTGGTATATTGAGAAAATCAAGTTAAATTTTTTATATTGCACACATTATATAAGTCGAATTTCGAGACTATAAAATATAAACTCATACTGTCAGTCGACCAACCGGAGGACCGCAGGGCCCAAAGGGTCAATCCATGCAGTATATCAACCGGCGGGCCATAGGCTCGACGGCACTATGGCAAGCACTACGTAAACCGGAGGGACTCTCACTCTCTGTCTATCAACTGGAGGACCGCAGGTCCGAGTGCACGTCCTACGCAAACCACCTGCCCTGTCAGCCTATCAACCGGAGGGCCGCAGGCCCGACGGCACGCCCTACGCGAACCCAAGGGGTATACTCATACTCTCAGTCATATCAACCGGATGACTGCAGGTCCAACGGCCCGCCCTACGCGACCAACTCACGCTGTCACTCTATCAGCTGGAGGGCCGCAGGCCCGATGGCTTGCCCTACACGAATCACTCACGCTGTCACTCTATCAGCTGGAGGGCCGCAGGCCCGACGGCTCGCCCTACGCGATCCACTCACGCTGTCCGTCTATCAGCCGGATGGCCGCAGGCCGACGGCTCACCCTACGCTACCCACACACAGTGTTACTCTATCAGCCGGAGGGCCGCAGGCCCGACGGCTCACGCTACGCGATCCACTCACGCTGTCACTCTATAAGCCGGAGGGCCGCAGGCCCGACGGCTCGCCCTACGCGAATCACTCACGCTGTCACTCTATCAGCTGGAGGGCCGCAGGCCCGACGGCTCACCTTACGCGAATCACTCACGCTGTCTCTCTATCAGCTGGAGGGCCGCAGGCCCGACGGCTCGCCCTACGCGAATCACTCACGCTGTCACTCTATCAGCTGGAGGGCCGCAGGCCCGACGGCTCACCTTACGCGAATCACTCACGCTGTCTCTCTATCAGCTGGGGGGCCGCAGGCCCGACGGCTCGCCCTACGCGATCCACTCACGCTGTCCGTCTATCAGCCGGATGGCCGCAGGCCGACGGCTCACCCTACACTACCCACTCACAGTGTTACTCTATCAGCCGGAGGGCCGCAGGCCCGACGGCTCACGCTACGCGATCCACTCACGCTGTCACTCTATAAGCCGGAGGGCCGCAGGCCCGACGGCCTGCCCTACGCGAACCACTCACGCTGTTAGTCTATCAGCCAGACCCAACAGCTCGCCCTACGTGAACCACTCACGCTGTTAGTCCAGTGGCCGGAGGGCCGCAGGCCCGACGGCTTGCCCTACGCGAACCCGAAGGCCCGAGGGGTGAACTTACACTATCAACAAGCGGACCGCACACACTATAGCGGTTATGGTAATATTGTAGTATCAGATTTGAGAATTTGGAAGTGAGTATTGAATGTATCTCCACAAGGCGGACTCATGACCTGGTGAAGGTCGCTGGATGCGGGTGGCACATGGCCGGTCCTTGTGGCAATCTTTGGGGGAGGCCTATATTCACCAGTGAACGTCTTTTAGCTGATATGATGATGATGATGATAATGAAATCCGTATGTGTCTACCAAATATCTAAAGCAGTACAGCAATACTTCAAAATCTACATATCGCTAAACCTAGCGGTTGTGGCAGGCAGTAACATTGGAGTATCAGATTTGAGGAGTTGTACGTTAGTTTTAAATTCGTATGTTTCTACTTAATATCTAAAGAACTTCTTTAAAATCAAGATATCGATAAAAAATAAGCCTTGCGGTTATTGTGGGCAGTACTGCAGCATCAGTAGTGAGGAGTTGGAAGTCAAGATCAGGCTGTTAGTATTTGATTATGCCAAACATGCTATACTTTAATTTTCACGTGTCTAACACTCTCGGTTAAGGTAAGCAGTACGTCTGCAGCATCAGGCTTTGAGGATACAAGGATACAAATATTATAATATTGCATTGTCATGGGGACTTGGTAAGAGTTCCAAATTTTATTGATTTCGGTGCAGCAGAAGTGGTCGAAAAATGGATCACAAGATTTGAAGCATCGACGACAGTTGATACGCGGTGAAGTTAATAAAAACCGTTTAAAATAAAATAAGTAAAAAAAGTTTTAAGTTAAACGGTTTTTATTGCACCAAAAACTAGAAAATAAACATTTTATGTATCTAACCGTAGATGCTACTTTCTGTAGATTACTCACGTGAAACTATTATCACTGTAGTGTTCCCAAGTCGGATGCTGAAAGCCACGTTTAGCCTCTATGTCAGTGGATTAAGCGTTACCTAATCGGAAACTTTTACCAAACTAAAATAAAAACGTGGGGCGTAAGCAATTTTGATTAAGTCACTATAATTATTTAAGAACACACATAGAAATCAAGACAGGAATAGTGTAATAAGTTTTGTTCTGGCCTTGATAAAAGCTATTTACCTCTGTAGAAGTAATGGAACAGATGGCTGATTCATTGCAAAATTAAAGCTACAATTACATATTTTGAACTTGTACGTTTCTATATAATAACGCCCCACGTTTTTATTTTAGTTTGGTAAAAGTTTCCGATTAGGTAACGCTTAATCCACTGACATAGAGGCTAAACGTGGCTTTCAGCATCCGACTTGGGAACACTACAGTGATAATAGTTTCACGTGAGTAATCTACAGAAAGTAGCATCTACGGTTAGATACATAAAATGTTTATTTTCTAGTTTTTGGTGCAATAAAAACCGTTTAACTTAAAACTTTTTTTACTTATTTTATTTTCAAGTTTTTAGTGCAATTGTTAAGATAATTTCCGATACTATACCTACTTATTCTAGATCAAAGACGTTGTTTATAATATGTAATACAAATTATACATGCTAAGTAGCGCTTATACTCTTGCGCTTTCATCACGAATCACGACACATATGTAAACGTAATGGACATTATTTTATTTTATGTGTAACGGGAGGCAAATCCCTGCTGAATAGATATTTTTAGAAATCCGACACTAAAAAAATATTATTAAATATCTCGATCGACAAATGAAAACCAAAGGCTGGGCGTGGTTAATGTAAGCTTGAATGCCGCACCCGAAGTGTCTCAAATGGACGTGTTATTCATACAATAAGTACCTTAGATAATAGAGACCTGACAATAAGGAATATATCAATCAATTTGGTTTATTGAAAAAATCAAGTTAAAATTTTTATATTGTACCTACACATTATACAAGTCGAATTTCGAGACTATAAAATATAAACTCAGTCTCTCAGTCGACCAACCGGAGGACCTCCGGTCTGACGGAAAGTCCGACGCGAACCGAGGGCCATAACGGTCAATCCATGCAATCTATCAACCGGAGGGCCATAGGCCCGACGGCACTATGGCACGCACTACGTAAATCCAAGAGCGTCCATCTTCCTGTCTGTCAACTGGAGCTACGCGATTCACTCACGCTGTCACTCTATCAGCTGGAGGGCCGCAGGCCCGACGGCTCTCCCTACGCGATCCACTCACACTGTCACTCTATCAGCTGGAGGGCCGCAGGCCCGACGGCTCTCCCTACGCGAACCACTCACACTGTCACTCTATCAGCTGGAGGGCCGCAGGCCCGACGGCTCTCCCTACGCGATCCACTCACACTGTCACTCTATCAGCTGGAGGGCCGCAGGCCCGACGGCTCTCCCTACGCGATCCACTCACACTGTCACTCTATCAACTGGAGGGCCGCAAGCCCGACGGCTCTCCCTACGCGATCCACTCACACTGTCACTCTATCAGCTGGAGGGCCGCAGGCCCGACGGCTCTCCCTACGCGATCCACTCACACTATCGCTCTATCAGCTGGAGGGCCGCAGGCCCGACGGCTCTCCCTACGCGATCCACTCACACTGTCACTCTATCAGCTGGAGGGCCGCAG
The DNA here is from genome assembly GCA_025490895.1 of Thaumatotibia leucotreta. Lineage (NCBI taxonomy): Eukaryota > Metazoa > Arthropoda > Insecta > Lepidoptera > Tortricidae > Thaumatotibia > Thaumatotibia leucotreta. The sequence continues at coordinate 36,937 of JALPQI010000656.1, read as the reverse complement.
GCCCGACGACTCTCCCTACGCGATCCACTCACACTGTCACTCTATCAGCTGGAGGGCCGCAGGCCCGACGGCTCTCCCTACGCGATCAACTCACACTGTCACTCTATCAGCTGGAGGGCCGCAGGCCCGACGGCTCTCCCTACGCGATCCACTCACACTGTCACTCTATCAGCTGGAGGGCCGCAGGCCCGACGGCTCTCCCTACGCGATCCACTCACACTGTCACTCTATCAGCTGGAGGGCCGCAGGCCCGACGGCTCTCCCTACGCGATCCACTCACACTGTCACTCTATCAGCTGGAGGGCCGCAGGCCCGACGGCTCGCCCTACGCGATTCACTCACGCTGTCACTATCAGCTGGAGGGTCGCAGGCCCGACGGCTCTCCCTACGCGATTCACTCACGCTGTCACTCTATCGGCTGGAGGGCCGCAGGCCCGAAAGCTCTCCCTACGCGAATCACTCACGCTGTTACTCTACAAGCTGGAGGGCCGCAGGCCTGACAGCCCACCCTACGTGAACCACTCACGCTGTGAGTCTATCAGCCGGACGGCCGCAGGCCCGACGGCTCGCCCTACGCGATTCATTCACGCTGTCACTCTATCAGCTGGAGGGCCGCAGGCCCGAAAGCTCTCCCTACGCGATCCACTCACGCTGTCACTCTATCAGCTGGAGGGCCGCAGGCCCGACGGCCCGCCCTACGCAAACCACTCACGCTGTGAGTCTATCAGCTGAAGGGCCGCAGGCCCGACGGCCCGCCCTACGCAAACCACTCACGCTGTCACTCTATCAGCCGGAGGACCGCAGGCCCGACGGCTCGCCCTACGCGATCTACTCACGCTGTCACCCTATCAGCCGTGGACCCTATGAGTCTATCAGCCGGAGGGCCGCAGTAATGACATACGGTACTAAACCGTGGTCGTTTACAATGGGCCTCATAAGAAGGCTCAAAGTCACCCAAAGAGCAATGGAGAGGCCTATGCTAAGAGTCTCTCTGCGAGATAGGATTAGAAATGTGACCATCCGTAGCAGAAGCAACGTAACCGATATAGCTCTTCGAATCGCTAAACTGAAGTGGGCGGGGCTCGCGTGGAACCGATGGCCGTTGGGGCGGTAAGGTTCTCGAGTGGCGGCCACGTACCGGAAGGCGCAGCGTGGGTAGGCCCCGCACAAAGTGGACTCATGACCTGGTTAAGGTCGCTGGATACGGGTGGCACAGGGCCGGTCCTTGAGGCAATCTTTGGGGGAGGCCTATATTCACCAGTGAACGTCTTTTAGCAGATATGATGATGATCATAATAATTGAATCCGTATGTTTCTACCAAATATCTAAAGCAGTACTTCAAAATCTACATATCGCTAAGCCTAACTGTTATGGTAGGCGGTAGGCAGTAACACTGGAGTATCATATTTGAGGAGTTGGACGTTAGTATTAAATTTGCATGTTCTACCTATACTTCATATCAAAAGAACTTCTTTAAAATCAAAATATCGATAAAAGATAAACTTTGCGGTTATTGTGGGCAGTACTGCAGCATCAGGAGTGAGGAGTTGGAAGTCAAGATCAGGCTGTTAGTATTTGATTATGCCAAACATGCTATACTTTCATTTTCACGTGTCTAACACTCTCGGTTAAGGTAGGCAGTACGTCTGCAGCATCAGGCTTTGAGGATACAAGGATAAAAATATTATAATACTGCATTGTCATGGAGACTTGATAAGAGTTCCAAATTTTATTGATTTTGGTGCAGTAGAAGTGGTCGAAAAATCGATCACAAGATTTGAAGCATCGACGACAGTTGATACGCGGTGAAGTTAATAAAAACCGTTTAAAAACGGAACGCTTATAAGATCACTGCGTTGTCCGTCTCTTTGTCAAGTGTGTCAAGATAATTACTGTCAGAAATCTGGTAACCTATCTACGTACCTACATAATCCGGCTCCATACTAAATGCTATTTTTATTCCATATACATAAACTTCTGAGGTATCAATGGAAAGGTTTTTTGAAATGATATAAAAGTTCCAAGAACACATTTTTCTTTATGTAAACCGTTTTCGAAATATCAGCTTTCAAAATCTGAAATAATGTGTCTCCCCTACCTCTATTTTTTTAACACGAGGTATAAAATTATAAAAATGGAGGTACTGCATATGAGTAACCTTTTCTTACGACCTAGTAGCCTATTGGAAAATTTCGAATATTAGGTCCATTTTAATATTCGAATAATAAAACATGAGGTATTGGAATATTTTTATAACTAAAAAATATGAAATTTAGACACTTGCATTACTGCATTTTACTTCGCATTCCTCATCGATGATATGATATTACATAAACTAATTTGTGGACTTTTTACAAAGTTTCTCAACATGAACCAAGCGGACAATTAGGATATACAGGGTGATAACCTACTAGAGGTTAGTTGAATGTATCTTTGTTGAATAATGCAGGATATCACGTTTTAAAAAAGTTATTTTACCTTCTTATTTCAATTTTTTATTATATTATGAAAACTATTTGATTATAATTCGAATATCTCAAATAAAAAACCGAATATTCGAATACCTGAAACATTCGAATATTTGCACAACCTAGTCGTATATAAGACTATACCTAAACTTCCCTAGAATATCAAAAAAGTTATTTTAGACATATTTGAACAACTAGTATCTACTGCCTACCATCTGCACTGCAGGCAACCCTTTTTATGGCTAATATTAAAATAATACATGCATTTGAAGCCGCCACATGTAAGTACATAGTGTCGTAGTACAATGACAAAAACTCGTCGCACCACGTAATACAAACGCTTATAAATAGTAATACCTATGTTATATCTACTCGTATGCATCGAATATAAGTTGTATGAAATTAATAGATAAATATAAACACTTTGGGTCACATCAGTCATCACTTGACTTTGAAAATATCGTCAAAGTTCCTGACAAAGAATTTTGATGAGCTAATTATGCTGTACCAATTTATCTCCGAATGTCTAGGTAGGTAACAAGTTAATAAGTAACATCTTACAGTATAAATATTCATGCCGGATGCTCTCCCTTGTGTAATACATAGGTACTCGTGGACACTGGACAGGTTAAATGTATGCTCACGGTGTTCACGAGTAACCCGATATTGGTACAGTCAAGTGCAAAAATAAGTATCGAAAGAATCCGTTCATAAATATGTTACGACGTTCTTATTACACAGAATTAGAGTGCACTGGGACATATTTTTGAACGTTTTTGTATACCCCTTATTTTGTCTTCGACTGTACCTTTACATATTGTATTGCTTAAAGAGCAAAAGACGTCAAATTATTTTAGTAATTATAATCAAGAAATCTCAACGAATGATTATTTCTATCTGTGCCTCAAGTGAGTAAAACTCTAGCCAAACTATGTAACGAAACATACTATAGGTTACTCAATATTTATATTTTTTTAACAAATCTATTGGGTCACTAGTAAATTACTCTATTGTGGTATGTGTAGAACGTGTAGAATTAGCATTTAGAACCAAGTAACAACATTTATGTCACAACTAAGCCACATATAGGTAGACACTTTTTTCACCGATGCCTCACAAAATCGGGTTATCGCTAGATTTATCAATTTGTATAAAATTGGAGCGAAATTTTAAAAACTTTATATGACAATTTAGTATAGAAACACATTTTCCTAACTAGTGCGCAAAAACGAACTTTGCGCACGCTTCGCGCGCGGTAATTTCTCTTTTTGACGCACTTGTTATGAAAAAAATCGTCCCTTACACGTGCAAAAACTTTTTCTTAACTCGGGTGATTGTCGCCCTCGTTTCACTCGGGCTCCAACTTTCACACTCGCCGAAAAAAAGTTTTCCCGCACTAGTCAGGAAATGTACTATTGTTACGTTCGTGGGGTGGGTTTTCTATAGAAAATGTATAAATAAGCCACTATTTAAAACTGACACTTTAATTACTAATTAAAGGAACAAACAGTAAACTAAAACACTGATCACACACTTAACACTTCGCAAACTCGCAGTTAGAATCGCAGTTTTCGCTCTTGATGTTATCTCTTCGCTGTCTCAATTGAAACTCCTACTCGGCCGGGTCATGCTGTGTATTTATACCAGCCACTCAAATCTACAAAGTACGAGAAGATTCGACTCTAGAAAGTTCCCGAGTTAGGTGCGCGAACATTCTAGAGTATCGCTGTCTCTTTCTACAGGTTTCTCTTTCACACCCGTCCAGAATGTTCTCTCTATAGCTGTCTCATTCACATCCTTCCAGAACATTCTCTCATGCTGTCTTTATCTAATAGTGCTTTCTCTTTCACTCCTATGGGAAATTTAGCTATATACCGATTTGTACTTGAGAGGCCCAAAAGGGGTCCTGAAAACGCCTGAAAACGGGTTTTCAGGTTATTGCGCCATCGGATAGAGGGTATACTGAAACGGCCTGAAAACATGTTTCAGGCGCCTGAAAACGACGGTATCTGGGGTGAATATTTGATTTTGTAGTATGTGAAAGAGGACCTTCTGAAACGGCCTGAAAACGCATTTCAGCCTGCTGAAAACGCTTCTAACGTGTCTAAAATCATATTTGTTGTTTTTATCATGCCACCGGCGTAACACTACCCCCTCCTAAGACATGCTCGTCCCGAGCATCATTATTTCCGTGGTATTTGGCGAGCTGGTCAACGTGAACAATCTTGCATGGGCTTCGTAAATTCCTCCGTATCCGATACGTAACGTCATTGATCTTCGTAACTACTGTACGAGCTGCCATCCATGGTTTACCGTTGGATACTTTTTCCACAACTACACATCGACGACCTCCCTGACTTGCTGTTCCTGGTAAACGCACTGGGACTCGAACCTGTGCCTTTGGTAGGAGAACAGTTCCTCTAGAGCAGTAAACATTCCCACTAATTCCTCCTTCCATAGGAACCTCATCAAATCTATTTTTCAGGACTCCAACTTCCATGTCAATTTTATAACCATGGCACCTCATAAAATCTAGTCCAATAATACAGTCATCAATTATGTCGGCAACAATCACTTTGTGCCGATAAATGTGCTTGCCGATTCTTAAATCCACTCCTGTCTCTCCCTTAATGGGAATATACTGGCCAGTGGCTGTAAGCAGCTGTAGATGCGTCGGTTGGACTACGTGACCTCGAGTCAGGTGTTTCAGAAGCCAAGAATTAATCACCGTCCGAGAAGCTCCGGTGTCGACAGTAAGGTTACATGGTATTCCACCAATTTCTCCCTTGACGACCAGACTATTCCCGTCGTTGGCTTGTGAGATCACTACTGGGACATTTCGACCTCCAGCCAGCACTCGTCCCTTAGTCCTGGCTCTTACTCGTTTCCCTGCTGCGGCTCTGGTCGTACAGATCCCTTATTCCTGGTCACAGGGGATTCATCCCGTTCTCTCCTGCTGCTTCTTTTCGGGCAACTAGTTTGTATATGGCCCCGTTCTCCACAATGGTAACATCGCGGCCCAACCTCCCGATGAGATGCAATTCTTCTTTTCGTGCAACTAGTTTGTATATGGCCACGTTCTCCACAATGGTAACATCGTGGCCCAACCTCCCGATGAGATGCAATCCTTCTTTTCGGGCAACTAGTTTGTATGTGGCCACGTTCTCCACAATGGTAACATCGTGGCCCAAACTCCCGATGAGGTGCAATCGGCTCCCTGGCAGATACCTCACGTAGCTTATACGATCTTGATAGATCTTGGCGTACAGCTTCAACTTCTAGAGCATGAGCTACGGCATCCTTCAGGCTTTCGTGGTACCCTAGTCGTACTGCCGCCCTTACTTCCAAATCCCGGATCCCATCAACAAATGCCTGCACCAGCATGGTTTTTATTAAAGAGTCAGCTGAACGTTGATATGCCTTTCTGACCAGCTTTTCAATTTCCAGGGCCCATTGTTGCAATGTCTCATTACGTCCCTACGTTCTGTCTTTCAGCTGAGCTCGGTAGACATGTTCTAGATGACTGTCTCCGTAACGGGCTTCTAATGCTTCTAGAAGCCGGTCGTAAGTTTGCTCTTTTCCAAGAGCTTCTAGAATTGTAAGAGCCTCGTCACGAAGTGCCAGCGTCAGAGCCGTCATCGCTTGCTCCTTACTCCAACCGTTTGCTTTGGACACGGACTCGAACTGTAGCTTGTACGCCGCCCACGAAGATGTTCCATCAAAAGGAGGTGCCTTAAATTTTCCACCTCCCGGCACAGATATCTCAGGTGTGCAGGGACTGATGCCACTAGCTACTTTTAATTCAAGCTTCTGGAGGCGACGCTCAACCGCTTCCTCTACAACATGAATCTTGTTCTCCATGTCACTGAGCTTCCCTTGGACTTCGTACATTTCTTGCTTCCATTCAGTAGCAGCCTTGTGCAACTCTTGAAGAATCAATTTCGACTGTTCTTCTTGTTTCCGCGACTGTTCTTCTTGTTTCCGTGACTGTTCTTCTTGTTTCCGCGACTGTTCATCTTGTTTGCGCGACTGTTCATCTTGTTTGCGCGACTGTTCATCTTGTTTGCGCGACTGCTCCTTCAGGAGAATCAGAATAGTTCTGAGGTCTACGTCTTGAGTACTCTTAGCCTGCAAACCAGACGGACCGGGCTTGGATGCAGTATCCTCACATGCTGGAGGCTCTTCACGTACTGCAATATCCTCCTGCGCTGCAGGTTCCTCACGTGCAGTTTGGCTCCGGGTCACAACTCCTTTTGGCTCGGTCTCGTTGTCACGTGGCGTTATACCCATTTTCTATCCCACTTCTGACACCAAATGTTACGTTCGTGGGGTGGGTTTTCTATAGAAAATGTATAAATAAGCCACTATTTAAAACTGACACTTTAATTACTAATTAAAGGAACAAACAGTAAACTAAAACACTGATCACACACTTAACACTTCGCAAACTCGCAGTTAGAATCGCAGTTTTCGCTCTTGATGTTATCTCTTCGCTGTCTCAATTGAAACTCCTACTCGGCCGGGTCATGCTGTGTATTTATACCAGCCACTCAAATCTACAAAGTACGAGAAGATTCGACTCTAGAAAGTTCCCGAGTTAGGTGCGCGAACATTCTAGAGTATCGCTGTCTCTTTCTACAGGTTTCTCTTTCACACCCGTCCAGAATGTTCTCTCTATAGCTGTCTCATTCACATCCTTCCAGAACATTCTCTCATGCTGTCTTTATCTAATAGTGCTTTCTCTTTCACTCCTATGGGAAATTTAGCTATATACCGATTTGTACTTGAGAGGCCCAAAAGGGGTCCTGAAAACGCCTGAAAACGGGTTTTCAGGTTATTGCGCCATCGGATAGAGGGTATACTGAAACGGCCTGAAAACATGTTTCAGGCGCCTGAAAACGACGGTATCTGGGGTGAATATTTGATTTTGTAGTATGTGAAAGAGGACCTTCTGAAACGGCCTGAAAACGCATTTCAGCCTGCTGAAAACGCTTCTAACGTGTCTAAAATCATATTTGTTGTTTTTATCATGCCACCGGCGTAACACTATTTTTGTACAGATGGTGTACTTTTTAGGCTCTAGTGCGAGAAGTGGGTCATTTTACGTCAGGTCCAAAACTTCGGAGGGCCATCTGTACCTACCTACTAAAAAACGTTGTACCAGACACGTGCAAAAACGAAATTCGTACCTCGTGTCGATTTAAAACTAGAGATGCAACGGATAGTTGTTCGGCTGGATACCGGATACCGGATATTCGGCCTGACGAGTGGCCGAATATTCGGTATCCGGCCGCCGAATATTCGGCCGGCTGTGCTATACCTATTTTGAGTTTCGCAGGGGGCTCGTCGTGCAAATTTTGACAGTTCTGTGTTTTGTAGCGCGGGGCCTGACTTATCTTGTAACCAGATTCGAAATTATGGCCATAATTTTATCTACCTACTGTTTTTTGTGTTTTTTCGATAAGGATGAAAGTTGGAGCCCGAGTGAAACGAGGGCGACAATCACCCAAGTTAAAAAGAAGTTTTTACAAGCTTATCAAAGTTTACTACGCACTAGTTAAGAAAAAGATGTTGTATAGGTAGGAAATTGGGCTATAGAAAAGAGGCCCGGACAACTGCTATAACAATCACTACACTGTTATCAAGGCAGGTGCTGACTTTCCGCCGACTATGTGGCTTATGACAGCCACTGTACCAACTGGTGACTTGCGCAAATTTATATTTCCACTTTGAACCATATAGCTCTACCGACTCCTCTATAGTTAGTCAATGAAGGCAAGTCAGACCTGAGAGTCCTGTGAACCCCTTGAGGGACCGACCGACTAAGCTACCTACTCTCGGGAGCCTAAATGCACCCCACTAATGATTATTATTGTTACCGTTACTCTTTTTTACCTTTTTATGTTCAATCTATTTAGCCCAAAATCAAGCAAAGTTACTATCCGGTATCCGGCCGGATAGTAAAATACGGGCCGGATACGCCGGATACCGGATAGTTACCGAATATCCGGTGCATCTCTATTTAAAACTTTATTTTTTCCTCGTAGATCATTCGGAGCGAGTGGACGCGTTTGCTCTCAAAACATTACTAAAATAAAAGTGAACTTAATTATCAACAACGGAAAGTGACCCTAAGTGTACAGTGCACAGTGCTCAGTTTAGTGTACTCAACACAAATCTTATCCTCATTAGATTCAATATCGCGCAGCGCAATTTGTTTCATATCGACTTTTCATCGACCTCTCTTGTTGACGCTGTGCTAATGGACGGGATGGGCGATACCACACATGAAGTCGACGTCGATACTGAATCGAACACGGCATTCAAACCTACCTCCACACTGGTGGCGCGATCACCGCCGCACAAATGTTTATCAAATCCTGATATTTCGTCGGAATTCCGAAAACGCAAATATGATAAAATGAGTGACATTTCGGCGGAAGTTGAAGGCATAATTGACCGTAAACTTTCGGGACTTCAGGATCAAATCACTGCTACCATAAACACAGCTCTCGCCGATGGTTTGACATCGGAGTTTGCGAAATTATCTAGCCGGTTAGATATAATTCAATCTGATATCCAAAAGCTGAATCAAGACAACACTTTGATTAATCGATCGCTAAATGAGGTCACGGAACGTTTGACGCACGTAGAAGGTTCCCTTGAATTCTCCGGTTCACGTCAGGACTCCTTCGAGGACAGGCTGCGGGTTATGGAATCCAACATTACGTCTTCTCAGGCCCAGGCTGATCGCATTCAGAAGATTGAGCAAAATATAGATCGAATGGAGCAACAGGCCCGTATGAGCAACATAGAGATATGCAACCTACCGGAGAAACGCGGCGAAAATCTTATTAGTATTATTACCAACATAGGAACATCCATAAAATTCACTTTTGCGCCCAGCGACATTATTTCGATGCATCGTGTACCGCATGCCGACCCTTCTTGTACGCGACCAAAAAACATAATAGTGCGCTTTGCCTCAGTTATTTTAAGAGACAATATTCTAGCTGCATTTCGCACTGCGAAGGGACTTAACACCTCGCAAATTAATATAACCGGGTCCCTTCAAAAAATTTACTTGAACGAACACTTAACTCTAAAAAATAAACTGTTGCTACGACAGGTTCGCGAGGCCGCTTCGCAACACAGCTATAAGTATGTATGGGTTCGGCATGCTACGATTTTAGTAAGGAAGGACGATACTTCTCGAATCATAGCCATACGAACTACTTATGACCTAAATAAGATGTCACCAAGTACTTCCTGACCAATTTAAATCTGTATTATTTAGTAAATCATTTATCGACTACGCTGATATTATATTAATTTTAATTTTACATCAACACTGCGGACAATTACCTACACATCTGTTATTACAATTGAGCGTGGACTTTATTTACAACTTATTTATACATATCCCTATGCCTACTATCCGAAATGGCCAATTGAGTAGGTACCTATTAATCACCGCTTGCCGGCAAAATCGTTATCTCATCACACGTGTCATGTTATCCTATTTTAAAAACCACAATAGTTCATATTTTTATACGGCTTATATTATATTTCTAGAAGTTAATGAACAGTAGATTATCGATCTATTATCAAAACTGTCGAGGTCTCCGTACTAAAACAAATACTTTGTATATGAATATTTTATCTCACAATTATGACGTGATTATTTTAACGGAAACCTGGTTATGCCCAGATATAGCGAGTAACGAATTCATAGATACTAGGTACGTAGTTTTTCGAAGTGATAGGGATTGTGCCGGCAGCGGGCGGCGCGTCGGAGGCGGCGTGCTGGTGGCGGCGTTGCGCGAGCTCGGCGCCGCCGCCTGCGCGCCGCCGCCCGCGCCCGCCGGCCTGCCGGCGCTCTCTCCACTCGTTGATAACGTGATAGTTACGATACCGATGGGTGCGCACCATAAACACATAATAAGCGCGGTTTATATTCCTCCGCAACAGCCAGTTACAATATATGAAACTCATTTTGAGCAACTACAAACACTATTTTTACAAGTAAAAGCTAAAAGTTACTGTGTTGTAGGTGATTATAATTTATCTTCCTTAGAATGGTTAAAATGCGATAATTACTCAACTTTACTTCCGGTTGCGCGAGAGTCGGCATACCATAAATGCCTTAACGATTTCATGTCTTTATTTAATTTGAACCAATGTAACGTATACACTAATGCACGAGGTAAAATCTTAGACCTGTTTCTCACAGATATCGCCGTTCACACCTGTGCACCTGCTCCTATCGCCCTTGTTCCTCCTGACGGCCATCATCCTCCGTTTTATGTTATAATGCCTGTCTCTGATAACCACTATAGGTACTCGCGCCCAAGATCGTCATACAGATTTTGTTTCAATAAAGCTGATTATACGAAAATCAACAAAGATATTGACATGATTCCTTGGTCAGACTGTTTTAGTGACGTATCTGCAGAACGAGCTGTTTCATTATTTTATGAACGCATTTATGAAATTAAGAAAAAATATGTCCCTTATAAAAAAATACATTGCCACAAATTCCCATGTTGGTTCTCCCCTGCATTAATACATATATTTAAAGACAAAAATCGGGCATGGATAAAATGGAAAAAATATAAAAATTTAGTGGACTATGAATTATTTTCACTGTTAAGGGACAGATTTAAGACTGAGAGTAGTAAATGCTACAAGAAATACCTAGAACGAGTGGAAGATAGTATACATGATAACGTAAAATACTTTTGGACGTATATTTCTAATCGCAATCACTCGTCTGACATACCTAATACAATTACCTATCAAAACATAACTTCAGACAATTTAACACAAATATGTAGTATGTTTTCAGATTTTTTTCAGTCCGTGTATCAACCGTCCACAGTAACCGAAAATCTCAGCATTTGCGAACATAATCCTACCTCCAATATAAATATTCATAACTTGCATATCTCAACTTGTGAGATTGCGTTTGAATTAAGACATCTTGATTTATCAAAGGGCCAAGGCCCTGACAAAATTCCTCCCATATTTTTAAAGAATACTCTTAAATATATTACTACACCAATAGCTATCTTATTCAACAAATGTTTGCTCGAGGGAACGTTTCCTTCTATATGGAAAACAGCAAACATCGTACCAGTACACAAAGGTGGTTCTAAAAACAAGGTGGAAAATTATAGACCGATATCAATACTGTCTACTCTTTCAAAGGTCTTTGAAAGGCTAGTACATAAACAAATCTACCCAAAGTTACACAGACAAATTATCCTACACCAACACGGATTTGTCCAGCATAGATCAACAACGACTAATCTTCTAGTTTATACTACATACTTGTTCGAAAGCCTTGACAGTAATATTCAGGTAGATAGTGTGTACACTGATTTCCGCAAGGCCTTTGACAGGGTGGATCACAGATTACTTTTGGAAAAGATTGCTTTCAATGGTATTAGAGGAAATCTCTGGCGCTGGTTTAAATCGTATATTACAAATCGTACGCAAAAAGTTACAATAAAAGGCTGTGAATCGCATGCTATAACTATTAGTTCTGGGGTACCACAGGGCTCCATACTGGGCCCCTTGTTGTTCACAATATTCATTAATGATATAAGTAATAGTTTTAAATTTTGTAATATTTTGTTGTACGCAGACGACTTGAAGATATATCATACGATTCACAATACAAACGACTGTCAAAAATTTCAGCAGGATTTAGACAATTTTTCTGACTATTGTTCTGCAAATAAACTAGAATTAAACTTAGACAAGTGCAAACACATTAAATTTACTAAAAAGCGACTAATAACTAATAGCGCTTATCACTTATGTAACGCAAAATTAACAGAAGTTCAGTCCATAAGAGACCTCGGAATCACACTTGATTCAAAATTACACCTTGACCTGCACGTAAGTTCCATAATAAGTAAAGCATTCAAGATGTACGGGTTTGTAATGCGATCTAGTGCAGAATTCCGACGCCCAAGTACCTATCTACAATTATTTACATCTTTAGTCAGATCTCAACTAGAGCATGCTGTCGTAATCTGGAACCCCTACTATAATAAATATTCTGACGCGCTAGAATGTGTCCAAAAAAAGTATTTAAATACAATGCATTTTAGATGCTACCGTAATAGATTATCTTATTCGCAACTACTGAAAAAATATGATTTGTTAGATTTAGTTTCCAGGCGTAAACTATTAGAAGCAATGGTTCTTTACGGCCTCTGTAACAACCATTTTGATTGCATAGCCCTTAATAATAAGCTCAGTTTTAAAGTGCCTAATCGTAGTAGACAGCGAGAGGGGTGCCCGCACCGGCTATTTGTGACCGGCCGCTGCCGCACCAATGCCGGTGAGCGCGCTCCTCTGCGCAGGATAGTCCACACTTATAACACATGTTTTAACCAGGTAGACATTTTTGGATGCAGTGTTGGTATATATAAAAAAAATATCACTGATATGATGAGTAGTTGTAAACCTCTGTAAGTATCAATCTTTTTTAGCAGCGCATATTTTCCGCACGGCCTGGTTGGTACTACCGAGATAGTCTGGTTTTCCTCACATAATGCATTGTAAAATGTTGTATGATGCGCATGTGTGATGTGGGCTTTTTTCTAACTCGTGTCGGTTATAAAACTTTCATTTCGCCTGTTTTTTAAAGTTACCGACACTCGTTCTGAGAGGGGCCTACTTTTCACACTTGTATCATAAATAACCATTTCCTTGTTTTCTTTTTTTTTTTTATTTCGTGAACTCAATGCTTTCTTAGTTTCTGTCTTGATTTGGCTATATTGTTGTAGTTAAATAAAATTCATATTAATACCGCCAAAAATGGCTGACTTAACCTACACAATGTAATAAGTTTGATCTTATTGAAAATCGAATATTTAAACTCGATGTTCTCTTGACCTGAGCATGTTCACTCGTTTTCTTTTATTATGTCTTATATAGCTTCTTAATATAACCTCTTTGTATTATCCTTACGCTAAGCTCCGAATGTATAAATTACTATTTAAGTGTAATATGTGGTGAACGGTGTTGGTCACACATACTGTAAACATTTGTTTATAAGAATATTTGTCAGTCTACCTTGTAGTGACTGTTTGTTTACCCCAATAAATGAAAAAAAAAAAAAAAAAAAAAAAACACGCACTTGTTTCGTAATGTACTATTTTAAAGGTTGTTAAGTTAGGTACTCGTATACACCGTGTATGTATAGCTGCTGACCTAAGGTTAAGTGACAGTTTTGCGAGCGTTTTTATATGATAATTGATAACTTGAAGTTAATTAATAATTATAGACGTTCCTGTAATGACATCTTTATGTATGATCAATCGATCAATCGATGATCCGTAAGAGGAGTAAGAGGACTGCATTCTTAGTCAACGAGTATATTAAGAGAGTAATGTAATGCGATACCTACTCGTAAAAACAATTAAACATTTTAAACATAATGCGTTCTTTGAAGCTATGATGCCATTGAAACAAAATGTCTTTTAATTTTCTGTGTTCTTGTTGTGTCCTTCTAATTAGCATTTCTCAAAAAAAAACTACACAATTAAGATCGATCATTAGAGGGCTGTTTATATTTTTTAATTTTAGGGTTCCGTAAAACGGAACCCTTATAGATTCGTCTTGTCCGTCTGTCACAGCCGATTTACTCGGCATTTATAAATGCTACAGTAACGAAATTTGGTAAGGGTATGTGTTGTATAAATCGCTATATAATTATCATAATTATGTACTTTATTGTAAAAAAAAAAATTGGGGTTGGAGCTCTCCATACCTACATGTAACTGAAGGGTAGATTTTTTTTGATGTACATATATAAGCGTGTATCAATAAAAAGGTCTTTGAAAATGATATTCTTCTTCTTCTGATGCCATTGCCATGCCCTAACGGGCGTCGGTGGCCACCTTTGCAAAATCCTTTGTTCTTGGCCAGTTCCTTGAGTGTGGCCGTGTCTTTAATATTTGTCCACTTCTTTATGTTTTCGAGCCAGTTAGTCTTCCTTCTTCCCCTTCCTCTATCTCCCTCCATTTTTCCTTCTATTATGAGTCTCGTACTTATGTCTAAATAGGTGACCAACGTAAACAATTTTTCTACGCTTGACCGTCGCTAAAACTAATTTTTTTTTTGTTCATTCTGTTTAATATCTCTATATTTGTTACTTTCGCTGTCCAGGGTACTCTTAACATACGTCTATACAGCCACATCTCGAAGGCCTCTATTTTTTGTTCCATTGATTTCTTCAGCGTCCATGTCTCAACACCATAGTACCTAGAGTATAAATAAAACATAGCATTTTACTAATCTCAATCTTAATTTCAGGTTGATATCTTTGTTCGCATACAATTTCTGCATTTTTATAAACGCACTTCAAGCTACCTCTATTCTGACTTTTATTTCTTTTTCTAGGTCCCAATTTTCATTAAGCCAGCAGCCCAGGTCGCGGTATTTTGACACTCTTTCTATTGGTTCTCCATTAATTAACAGATCCGTTGTTGGAATGTTTGATTTGCGAATTACCATTAATTTCGTCTTACGTTCATTTTAAGACTATAGAGTTTGACCTTTGCGTTTATGTGATCCATCAGCTGTTGAAGTTCGTTCATACTGTTTGCTAATATCAATGAAAATGATATAATGTTTTCTAAAACATAATATTTTTATTTAAACTAACCGTTTTCGAGATATCTGCTCTCAAAGTCTTAAAAAGTGTGTCGTCCCCCCTCTATTTTTTAAACTACGGGGTATAGGATAAAAAAAAAGGTATGCATATTAATAATAAACTCTTTTGACGATTTGTGGTTTGATTAAATTATGAGTATCTCTTATAGTTTTTGAGATAGGTTGATTTAACTGTATTTTTTAGGGTTCCGTAGCCAAAATGGCAAAAACGGAACCCTTATAGATTCGTCATGTCCGTCTGTCCGTCTGTCACAGCCGATTTACTCGAAAACTATAAATGCTACAGTAACGAAATTTGGTAAGGATATGTGTTGTATAAACCGCAACAGGATTATGATACTAAATTGTAAAAAAACCATTGGGGTGGGGGCCCTCCATACATGTAACTGAGGGATAGAAAAGTTTTTTTAGTTGTATATAAGCATGTGGGGTATTAATAGAAAGGCCTTTGAAAATGATATGAAGGTTTATAAATCAAATTTTTATTTAAGCAAATCGTTTTCGAGATATCAGCTCTCAAAGTCTGAAAAATGTGTCCCCCCCCTCTATTTTTTAAACTACGCGATATAAAATTCTAAAAAAAATATATGTTATGCACATTAATAAACTCTATCAATGATTTTTAGTTTGATTAAATTATCTTGTATAGTTTCTGAGGTAGCTTGATTTAACTGTATATTTTTAATAATAAATTGATAATGGTACGGAACCCTTCGCGTGCGAGTCCGACTCGCACTTGGCCGGTTTTTTAAATGATAAATTGATAAAGGTACGGAACCCTTCGCGCGTGAGTCCCAACTCGCACTTGGCCGGTTTTTGTTATTTAGCCTTATTTATATTGCGCAACAACAGAATTTATTCAAAAATAAAAGGTGTGACAAAACATATAACTGATATAACCATAAATATAAAACCGTAAAAAAATATTTTTTTAATGTGATTATCAATAAGTAGGTACTTTTGTGTATTATTTGGCAAAGTCGAGATAATACACAATTTTATTTTATTCTATTTTATTTTATTTTATTTTATTAAGGTTTGCCAACAGGTGTAATACTAAAGACTTACATATAAACAGAGTATACAACTTTTGCTTGCTCGAGTATTTACCCAATTACAGGCAAACGCGACATGCTTACGTTATACAGTGATTTATATGTATAAATATGCACATTAAAAAAAACCTACAATAAATAGTTGGTACACTATCAAAGCTGTGCTTCAAAATGGTGAATTTAGACAAAAGTACATTACAACGTTTGCAAGTGAAGAGAAGTAACTAAAAAAAGAAAAAATAATAATAAAATAATCAAAGATGACGACACTTAGCGAAAAAGTAAGCAATACAATCATGTAAAAATTTTAAAACTAGACATTGGCTTTAAGTTTGTGCAAATATGTTTTGAATTGATAACATGATGTACTCAATATATCTACTTTGTTTCGTTTAAACAATAAATTATGTTGTTTACAAATTCTAGGAATTATGCTATGAGACCCAACACTGGTTCTATAACATTTACACGAGAAGGGCCGAAAGTTGGCGATTCGAGAGTTTTGTCGTGGTACAATCCAATGGATTATTCTATTGAGAAGTTCTGGACAGTCTAAAGTGCCGGAGACAATTTTATGCAGTAAAATCTGGTCTGAAATCCAACGACGGTCTTCGAGAGAAATCATTTAAAAATATTTCAATCGCTTATTGTATGAATTTAGAGTGCGGAGCTTCTTTTGATGGACAGATAGGAAGAATACGAATCTTTTTTGTACACTTTCGATTCGTTCTATGTGACATTTGTAAAATGGATTCCAAATATTAGAACAGTATTCTAGCAAACTGCGGACCAGGGCGAAAAACGCTGTCTTTAATGCAGAAATATTTTTAAATTGTTTGCAGTTGCGCCATATAAAGCCTAAAAGCTTGTTAGCCTGCTTTATTATTATTATACTGTCAAGGTGCGGGATAAACGATACACCGAGGTCCCTGATGATTGAAACTTCTTCTAAGGGTATATTGTCTATAGAGTATGTTGTATTTATAGGAAAACGTTAAACGAATTTGTAGATGGTGTATTACATTTATTGTAAAAATAATCAATAATATTTAGATCGTATCCGGAAAACGGTAATTCACACTAGAGATAAAAATATAGTTAATATATTCACCGAAACAATATATGTAAAGAGTACAGTCAAGGGCATAAATATGTATACACTTTTGCACCTTATTTTAACAGCATAAGATAAAAAAGTGTATACATATTTATGCCCTTGACTGCAGGTACCTTGTTTTAGTAGATATCTAAATAAAGGCGAAAAACTGATGTGTTTTAGCACGTATTACGGTTAAAAGTGTAGTGAATAAACATTTATTGCCGGATCTGTAATTAATCAAATCGTTCCTTTTATTATAGGTAGGTACATATATGTTTCCTTTGTGCTTATTTTCTGTCAGCCTTCGAAGCCTAGGTATGCCGCTTCAGCAGTGCCAGCCGAAAGTCGTCTAGAGAAGCTCCAGATCGATCAGATTTTTGTTCTCACGTCATGAGCTATCAGAATATACCATGTATGTCAGCCGATTTTTTGTAGTTTGTGAAATTCTGGAATGAAGAAATTTACTAATAAAAAAAACTATTGGGTTTTTTAACTAGTTTCATTTTGTAAAAGTATTACTGGAAATAAATAATTTACTGACAAAAAAAATTGCGTCCTCACTTTGATACAAGTAGGATAAAAAAATACTAAATTCAAACATTTACGCTAAAAACGCATCAAAATAGCATTAATGTAGGGGAAGGTAGCCCAAAGCGGGCATAGCGCCCAAAGAGGGCACTGGATTTTATGTTGCCATTTCAAAATGGAGCGTGTTTGTAACACGTGACAGTACTCCCCGCCATACTCGCGCATCTCGTGTCATTCGTCCGGCTAATCTATGAGCACGCCGTTACGGTCTCTAACAAAAACATGTTTTTTGCGGTTTTTTGAAAAATATTTCACGGTGTGAGTCATGTGTTTTCTCATTTTCGATGCTTGCAAGGCTGTCATTAATGCCTGTTACTTAATAATTAGTTATCTGGCCGTAAAACCCTTGCATTCAACTCCTCGTGTCTCAACATTTGGAGGGTAGATTTTGCTTTCATTTTGTAATTGTCGAAAAAGGCAAAGCGGGCAGGGTAATGTGGGCACTGTCCGCTTTGCCCGGTGTGTTTTTTACAATGTAAATTTAGTTGAAAACTGGTATATTTATAAAACTAAGCCTCCCAGCATACCAACATCCCAGCAGGAACGTTGTTATGAATGCCACGAACTTTAGAGGACCTATCTGTCAAGAACTGGATTAAATGTAATGACTTCGACTCATGGGCTCATGTATCTTGGATATAAGGTCCAGAAATCCTTTTATTGTTATAATGTGTCAGGAAATTGAAATATATTTTAATATTAAAAAAGGTAAGTAACAGGAGGTTATGCCTGAATTATATTCATCGTCATCATCATATCAGCGCCTAAAGACGTCCACCACTGTACATAGGTCTCCCTCAAATATTGCTAGAATGACCGGTCCTGCGCCACCCGCATCCAGCGGACTCCTGCGACGTCAACTAGGTCATCTGTCCACCTTGTGGGGGGCATACTCACGCGCGCCTCCCGGTACGTCGCCTCTACCAGAGATACTGTCCACCCCAACAGCCATCGGTTCTACGTGCAATGTGCCCTGCCCACTGTCACTTCAGTTTTGCGATTCGGAGAGCTGTATTACTTTGGTTCTGTTGCAGATGACCTCATTTCTAATACGATCACGCAGTGAGACTCCTAGCATAGCCCTCTTCATTGCCCTTTGGGTGACTTCGCTTTACCCCAGCCCATGCCCGTTTTGCCCTAAGCCGGTGCCCACTTTAGGCCCCCCCCTAGGGCAAAGCGGGCAATCGTAGAGGTTTTTTAAATTGCGTATAATTCTTTTGTTTACCATTTTTAGATAAATGAAGCCATCCTCCATCGAAAAGCATTAAACAATGTACCTTTTGGGAAAAAAAGAATAAGCTAGCTAGGTTAAATTAAAAACCACTTTTTTTTCAACTCTCCCTTAAGGTGCCCTCTTTGAGCCACCTTCCCCTACGTAAATAAAAAAATAAAACATATCCCAAGGAATTTTCGTATTCAAAGACCGCCCTAGACCTTGAGCCGTCGTAAAAGCAAAAAAAAAGTGATACTTAACAATGAGGATTTTTCGGAGTAGTCGGTCAAATAAACTTAAAAAAGCTTAAAATTTTAAAGTAGAAAAAAATTACTTGAACAACTACACAAATTGAGTTTTCGTGGTATTTTCTGTCTTTGGTTATTGATAATAACAACGAAACAGACGAATTTTTATTTTGTTTTTAAATAAAAAATTAAGAAGTTTTTTTTAACTTTATTTGACTGACTACTCCGAAAAATCCTCATCATTAAGTAACACTTTTTTTTTTCTTTTACGAATATTTGAGGTCTAGGGCAGTCTTTAGATTATCAAAAATCCTTGGGATATGTTTTAATAATTTTTATTTACGTACATTAATTTTGATGCGTTTTTAACGTAACTTTTTGAATTTGGTATTTTTTATCCTACTTATATCAAAGTGAGGACGCTATTTTTTTTGTCAGTAAATGCTTTGTTTGTAGTAATATTTTTACACAAAGAAAATATTAAAAAAAACCAATAGGTTTTTTTTATGAATCTCATCTCATCTCATCTTCAGCCTATATTAGTCCACTGCTGGACGTAGGCCTCTCCTATTAACTATGCGTAGAAACGCATTAGGAGGTAAATGCCCATAATCGCCACGCAGGGCAAGCGGATTGGCGATCGCAGTAATGTCTCCACTATGATGACGCTGCTGCCCATCATCAATCTTTTATCTAATGATGGTCAGTGACACTTCACTTATGAATAAATTTCTTCATTCCAGAATTTCTCAAATTTTTTTTTTGAAAATTCATAACTCGAAAACTACAAAAAATCTGCTAACATACATGGGGTATATTCTGATAGCCCATTACGTAGGGAACCTAAAAAAAAATTAACGTCAAGGTTTGGACCACCCGGTATATCATCGCTTAGTTAGTACCTTACCTACCCACATCACAAGCCTTAATTATTGAGCTTAAGTACGTGGTCGATTGTGTAATATGTCTTAAGATATCTATTTATTTATTTGCTTTAAAAACCGAAGCTACAAGTCTTTTAAAATGTATTTAAAATTAGTTTTATTTTACTGACGTTGTTAAGTACACAGTTGTTTATTAACTATAAAAGAAAAACAAATGATGTTTTTAACATTTTATGTGTTCATTTTAATTATAAAGAGTGATACTGTATTAGGTGCCTACCTAGGTAAGTACAGTCAAAGTCAAAATAAGGTGTACACAAAAATGTTCAAAAATATGTCCCAGTGCACTCTAATTCTGTGTACCTACCTAATAAGAACGTCGTAACATATTTATGAGCGGATTATTTCGATCCTTATTAAATCCACATAGTGTACCACAGTAAAAAAAATCTTATTCTGTTATTCTGACATGTCGATTACCATTACTTTTTGACCGCCCCTCGTAGGTATACATATTTTGAACATAAACGCACATAGGTGGTCGAGCGAGGAGGTACCTATTTTTACTTAAAATTATGGATATTTTATTTGTGAAAGTATCTTAGGTATAAATGTGATTGAATGTGCATTGCATACCTATTCATATTTATTAATTAAGTATGATGGTCTTTTAAGTAATAAAACGGCTTTTTACACGGTTAACTAGTTTGACAGGTAAGGGTAATTAAACCCGTAGGTACAAAATTGTTCACCAATGTTTGGGGTCCACAGAGAACCCGGGTAGGTCTGTGTTGGGGTTCCACAGACGTCGCGAAGACAAAGGGTGAAGACACATTTATCAGCATGCGTACGCATTTTGTCTATAGAAGATGTCAGTTTAGTATGGGACCGCGTCCAGCTTTCCGCACGCGTACGCATGCTTACACGTTTCATACTAAACGGCCAATTTTATTAGACGAAATGCGTACGCATGCTGATATATGTGTCTTCACCCAAACGCGACTCTTTGCACCTTTATATACCGTCCTATCCTTATTGCTGGATCATTGTCATATTTTTCATAATATTTATATCACCGTGTTGTACTAGTAAAAGAGTTTGTTACCAACTTTAATGACTGGCCACTTACAAATTTATAAATGATAACGATAACATGTAATGTTCAATATTAGTACAGATATTTAAGACTTTTCAGTTGCTTGCATATTAATATGACACATGTGGGGCGTGCAAACCGGTTTTTATTTGTATGAGATTACGATTAATAACCGTTATTAACCGGTTTCGTATACTTTCTAAAACCAGTTGGCATACCCTAAACACATGCTCAGATTAATATGACAGTTAATACGTACACATATGTTTGATTGGTGGATCTGTTCAGATGCATATGTAGGTACCTTTCTATGCTCGCTTATTGTTGAAGCCTTGGATTTGCTCATATATTTATGAACTCGACTGTACCTAATGCATGACTGAAAACATCAAGGACCGGAACCGATATTTTCTCCATACAATAAGAACGGATCTTTTTTTGATCTTTTTTGTTCTTCGGTATGTAAATCCTAAGTTAATGGAGTAATTAAAAAATATGATATTTTAAAATATTGAGTAGTACACAAAGAGTATAAAACATTTTAAAATATTGGACTATATCTAGGTTTTTGTAAAATACCGGTTCCGGTCCCTGGAAAACACAGTAGATACCTAGTAGGTACTTAGGTAGAGTAGGTAGTAGGTAGCGATTTTATTGTACTATAAGTACCTAGTCGAATAATTTATAGCTCCGAAAACACACCACGTTTTATTTTAAAGGATAGCTATGAAAATGTGCCTAACGCGGTTGACCGCCGCCGGAGCACAGTCGCCGGATATTCGCATTGAATCGCAAATGGCGAGTGGCCACCTCAACCTACTGACGACAAAAACAACAGGCCTACTACCGCGAAAATCGAAATTCGTCAATTTCGAGGATTTTTCTCCGTCATTCAAACGAAGGTGTCATTAGAGTGAGAGAGACAAATCCTCGTAATTTACGAATTTCGTTTTTCGCGGTAGGGCCACTGACGGGACTCAATGGTAATAATATAAATAATAAATAAATAAATATCTTGGGACATCTTACACAAATCAACCTAGTCCCACGGTAAGCTCAATTAAGGCTTGTGATGTGGGTACTAGGCGACGATATATATAAGTAATTAATATACCTAGGTAAGAGGTATTTCAGATGTAGAGCCGGGTGTAGCATTTGACATTTAAAATCACGTTCATAAGTGCATTGTAACGTGTCTAAATTGAATAATAGTACAAGTAAATTGCACCATTTGTACTAAAAAACATTATTTTCATTTGATTTCATAGATACCGTAAACTGGGGTTACTTTGAACTTTGGGGTTACATTGATAAAAACCTCTTTTATTTTTTAATCGCGAATATCTCTCGTTACCAAACCCATCCGTAGGGATATATTTTTTTAGTCTGGCAAGAACGATAGTTGTCCTTATTAATTGTTTAGAAACACATTAAGTGAGTACGTCCGTTAAAATAGCGAATCACGTAGGTATTTATATTTACGTATATATACTTTTTGCTATTTTTGTGTGTAAAATAACTTCTAACAACAACCTACAACACCACAACCTGATAAAAGACACCCCATTGAATAAAAACAATTGTTATAAGTACTTAGTTTGAATTGAAGACCCCAAAAACGTAATATTTGTATACCTAAACACACTTGTGACAAGTTAATTGTGATTAAGAACCGTTTACCTCACTACCCTTATTGTTAGTTTAGAAGTTATTTTACACACAAAAATAGCAAAAAGTGGTTGTACGTTGTTTCATAGACAACATTTTCGCAGAATATTGGTTCATAGAAAATGTTTCTCGTATTTTCATTTCATAGAATGATCATTTTTCAGAGCTCTTACATTGTATAATCTGGTTTTGTATATTTTTTATTGTTCAGATATGTAGTTCTTAGAATTTCATTTCATAGCGTATTCAATCAAATATTATTAATTCGTATAGTATTTTTTGTCTAGAACAGTTGTTTCAAAAACTGAATATTCATAGAATGTTGTTTGTCATTGTATCAAACTTAATATTTTTTATTCAGTCATAATTAAACTATAGAATTATCATTACATACCATTATACAAATACAAAAGAAATGCCTTTGTCCAAAGAATTTTAGTAAGCGATTTAGACCTGGGAACCGGTCGACGAAGCCCCGCTGCGCGGGGCTTCTATTTCTGCTCTAAGGGATAAAAGGTAACTAACGAACCTATCCAGGTTAGACCAGGGGAGGTAAAATTTGTTATGTTTTAATGCGGGGGGCTCCGCCCCCCGAGCCCCCCTTGTAGGGGGCTACGCCCCCCCGTCCCCCCTTTTTTGGTTTCGCAAGGATGACGATACGTAAACAATTAATTAAAAGTAAGTAGGTATTTTATGTATCCGGGAAACTACGCTCGAAACCTAACCAATCCAAGTCGGTTTTACCCTGATTTATTACTTGGATTGGTTAAGTTTCGAGGCTAGAACAGATTGAAAAGCTAACTAACCTAACCCAACCTACCCTACCTAACCTACTTTGCCTACAATCTACCTATTTTTTCTGGTAGCAGTTTGGTTTTTTTAGAGTCAGGTTTTTCAGAGTCGAATCAGTGTATAAGAAACAAAATACTTACCTACATGAAATATGACTCATTAGGTAAGAATATCACTATGCAATAAAGTAAATAGTGGAACTAAATATTATATAAACTAGTAACTACAAAACAAAAATACATGAAATGTAATTCTAGTGTTTGGTTACTTTGTAAAGTAAAAAAGTTAGATAGCAATATACATGGAACTGAATGTCTGTGAAATATGTTTTAAGCAATTGAATATTCTATGAAACAATAATATTGGAACAGAAAGTATATGATCCAAATAATATATGAACAAATTTCTGTGAAACGAAATTCTATGAAACTTCTGTCTATGAAACAGTGTGCCACCCTTTTATCACCTACATGTGGTCACATTGATCAGAAATCAGAATCTTACCTATAGTTGGTAATGGTATGTCTATCCATTTGACTGTTTATTTTATAAGAAGATTGTTCTCTCTTCAATTATACCTAGGTATCCACTCACTTTCTTCTAAGACCTAGCGTAGGTAGTTTACACTTACATATTTTTATTTTTACACACCGTATTTACCTACTTTCTCAACTCAAAGAAATGGACCTAACTTTTTCTAATAAGATGCTATCTTCCTCCTTATTAGTACGCATCTGCATCTAATTAGACTAATTAGAATATACAATTTTCCTTAGATAGTCAATAGTATAATATTCATAATTATTTAATTACCCATTCGGGTATTAAAACACGTCCACCTAATGCATATAAAAAGATTTTGCATTCCTATTTGAGGGCAAATAGATGCGACTAACACTCATCTAGTTGGTTATTGCTAGAACACCAACTTTACTCTATAGGTATAGTAAAGTTGGTATTCTAGCAATAACCAACTACCTAGTGTGTTCATTTTGATTTTATTTTAAAAACTCTTCAAGAACTTTAGGATCATTATGAAAATCTAGTTTGGCATTTATCAATAGGTATGAATCGAGCCGCCTGAGCGGTAGCGGTACCTAAACTACCTACCTAGAGCCTATTAAAGACCAATGTGAATTGAAAGCGATACTTATCAATGTCTAAAAAAATATATTATCCAAAGCCGCGAGTTTTTCATGACACAAACCTGGCCGAATTTACATAATCTGCCTAGTCGCATAATAACTACACTTACCGTCTATTAATTTAGCAATCCACACAATCGGTACATACCTATATCAATTCCAAATGCACTATAATCCCGTCATCAACACTCAATCATTGGCACCAACATCTATCACACGCAACTGGTCACTGTATTCCACACTCACACCGCGACTCGACTCTCGACTTTCGACTCTCGACTCGACCACTCGATATTCGACACGGGCACCCGCGGCGGCGCGGCGCGCGACACTGGCGCGCGCGCAGGCCCCGCCCCCTGGCGCGCTGGCGGCGCCTGCTCACACAAGCCCCGCCCCCCACGTGGCCCCGGCCCCGCCCATGACAGCCATTGGCCCGCCTCTTGTACCTAGAACTGATTACATTGCAGACGTTTATTGCTCGCGGGTTGGTAATAGAGTTTTCGTTCATGGATACTTTTATTATATGTGTTGCAGATTGCAGATGTGACGTACATACAAATAGATATATGTAAGTTAATGTTAACAGGTATTATGCTTAATACCTACTATACCTATGCCGAGTACGCGATCATATAGGTAAGTATCTATACCTACCTCGGTAAGGTTCAAAACAGTTCATATTTCACAGAATCTAAATGAACAATGGTAGGCTATCTATGAAATAGGAGCACGCTGGTGATGGATGGTTTTTAAAGGTTTGAAATTTTTAAAGCTTTTTAAAGCAAATAGGTACCTGGGTCACTGGGTGAATATCTGAGCGTTTCAACGTTGGTTGCCTAATTTTGGTGGCATAATTTTTGCCGAAGTTATTATTTGTTACAATGTGCTACTTTGTCATTTGAAGGAGGCACGGTACCTTATACAAATGAATTCTATTTTAATAGAATACTTGAACAATGCGACCTCGAGGTATCACGCAATTATGTGCAACGACTGCGTCAAATTTTACCACGCAATTATGAACAAACGAAGGATTTAGCAAATTAGCTATTATTTCCATAATTTAAAAGCAATGGGGCAAAATAATATCTCATATCCATCTCAAGACACGTCTACAAAATAAAACAGTTTCCATACCTAGAACTTTCGTATTTTTAAAATAACCCACGATCAAAATCAAAAGTGCCTTAGTATACTGCAATATGGTAGGTACATTTACCTTAAATTAAAGTTTCACTTTTTTCCCATAGTAAATGTATGAAAACAGTTTTCTTTATATTTTGGCATTTTTAGTACCTTTCCGTAAATGGATCCCTAGGAAACGATTGGTACTAGATAGGAATGGAATCGATTGGCATTAAAAAACTTAAACATGAAAATATATTTTTTTATTTTCATGCTTACTATTTGTATGGAAAATTTTATTTATTGATTTGTGGCTTCTCTAGTCGAAATATTTTTTATGGCCTCATTCTCATACTATTAACTTTTGACCCTGAACAGAAACAGGATCGATTGACATAATAAAAAGGTTTGTCAAAAATGACCATATTCTCGCACCCTATATATTTTTCTAAAGTGTGTAAACGCCAATCTTCATTAATTTAAAATCGAGGGAAGGTCTTCTAAAACCATTCTCGCGCAATTTAGTTACTCTAGATCTAGTACCTATCTGCCCTCACTGACCCGGAAATTTATGAGTTTTCATGAGAATTTAAGAGTAAGTTGTCATTGAGAATGTTTCCATGAAAACTTATAAAAGTGTTATGATTATGAAGAATGTTGTGTTTCACAATTGAGTAAACAAGACATATACCTATACAGGGTGATTGGTAGTCCGATGCAAAGCTTTTAGGTGAAGTAAGTATAGACCATTTACCTAGAACCATTTAAGCCATTGTTGTCTTTGGCGAAGTCTGACTTTTTTTTTGGTGTTTTTGGCCAAAAAAAGCAAAATTTGAAATGAACTGCTAATTTTTGACCAAGTTAAGCGATAAACGTACTATTTTTTTTTTATTTAATTAAAGTAACGTGTAAACAAT
Organism: Thaumatotibia leucotreta; assembly: GCA_025490895.1. NCBI lineage: Eukaryota > Metazoa > Arthropoda > Insecta > Lepidoptera > Tortricidae > Thaumatotibia > Thaumatotibia leucotreta. The sequence continues at coordinate 9,945 of JALPQI010000656.1, read as the reverse complement.
TTAAGAAAACATAATAAAAGCTTCTTTTTTGTTAAAGTTTTTTTTTACAGAATTTTGAAGATAATGATCCAAAATGGAAAATGTTAAAATGCCATCTTTAACATCATTTAAAAAAAACTAAGTGTGATTTTTTATTCAAACCTTTTAGAAAACATGCCTAATTATCGTTTTTTCATTTGAGATAGGTATCATTTATTCAGATATCTTCGTCACCAGTTATTGAAATTAGGACTTAAGAACTAATTTAAGGGAGAAAATTGAGAACCTGAGGTAGTAAAGAGCATTTTATCTAAAAATGTTTAAAAAAAAACCAAGCTGGAAATTATGTTAAAAATAACAACATGGAAAGTGAAAAACCATGCCGGTTCCGGTATTAGAAATCGAGACATCCATTTCGAACTTCAATTTTTTTTTTACATAGGTAAAAGGTTTGAATAAAAAATAACTCTTAGTTTTTTTTTAATTATGTTAAAGATGGCGTTTTAACGTTTTCCATTTTGGATCATGAACTTCAAAATTCTGTAAAAAAAAACTTTTACAAAAAAGAAGCTTTTATTATGTTTTCTTAAATTGCTTACACGTTACTTTAATTAAATAAAATAAAAAATAGTACGTTTATCGCTTAACTTGGTCAAAAATTAGCAGTTCATTTCAAATTTTGGGTTTTTTAGCCAAAAACACCAAAAAATTAATTTAAAAAAATAGTCAGACTTCGTCAAAGACAACAATGGCTGAAATGGTTCTAAATGGTCTATACTTAGGTAGTTCACCTAAAAGCTTTGCATCGGACTATCAATCACCCTGTATACCTTAAAAGTCATGTAAGTATATTTATACAACGGCTTTGGCATTTTAATTGCCGAGATAATTTTCTATAGAAGTTACGCAACTTATGAAACTTCTCCTCAGTACATTGCTACTTATATCTACTTACTTATAAAATGAAAATTTCCGGAATAAATGATTTGAATTGAATTGCATACCACTACGTACTTACCTAACAGAAGGCCCTCGGGAGTAGAGCCAAATATTACGCCGATTGCGCGGTTTTGTGAGTGGGGCTCTCTAGTCCACTCTAACGACTAGCCTACCCACTAATCCTCTGGGATGCTGCCAACCCCTGTGCCGTAGTGACGAAGCCATGGGATCGCGAACATGTCCCCACGACTCCACCGGCACTTTCGCCCCGGGGCGAACCCTCACCGAAAGACACACTGTAGCATAACCAACATGCCTTACCCTCACCACTTCCCCAAGCCCCCAGGAAGCGGGGATCACCACCGACACAAGGTGCTTCAGTCCCATTCTCCAAACTGGAAGGATAAACTCCCCTACGACACAACCTCCCCACGCCATGGCCCCAACTGGTGCTAACTCATAACTCTTATTAGAGTTAAGGTGCATTTAGACCAAACGAGCATTCGCTCATTCTATCCCCCACTCTACGAAATCAACGAATTTCGACGAATCATGTTTAGTGTAACGAACGAATTTCGCAGAGTGGGGGAAGGTGCATTCAGACCAAACGAGCATTCGCTATTCCAACCCCCTACTCTACGAAATTCGATCGTTACACAAAACTTCGTTGATTTCGTAGAGTGTAGGATAGAATGCTCGTTTGGTCTGAATGCACCTGGATAGAATGAGCGAATGCTCGTTTGGTCTAAATGCACCTTTCGACAAGAGCCCTTGGTTCTCCGTCTATCGATCAAAACCACAGAACAGAACAGCTCAAGAGGGTATTTTGTGGTCAAAGCCGGTTTTCTCAAGAATGGTTGATTGGATAGCTAAAAAAGTTAAATTAATACCAAATATATTGACCTAGGGCTTGTCCATTAATCACGTCATACGATTTTAGCCTGGTTTAGACCCCCCATCCCCCATGGTGATATTTGGTGATATTTTCTGCCAATATGACGTGTAATTTTTTGCCAACTTGAATAGTCCTTTTAATAACACTTGAATTTACTTAGGTACGTTTTTGCCAACTACTTACGAGGTGAATATTCGCGAATTTTTAAAACTTACTATTTAAAAAGTGTTTTATAAAAAAGTCAAGATTTTTTTTACTGACTATAATGCTGTTAGCAGATTCGAGAGTAACAAAAAATTACACGTGATTTGTCCGAAAACGTACCTAAGCTATGACAAAAATCGAGGGAAGATAAAAAAAGAAGAAGGAAGAAGAGGGAAGATAAGAAAAATGCTTGCATATCTCAATTTCAATTTCAAAGCCTTTATTTCTGATATATTATCATTAATACAATTATAATATTACTTAAATTCACAAGTTTCTAATCAGCGTGTCCTGTCGATACAAAGGCCTCCTCTTTTCCCTTCCACCCGAACCTGTCTCTTGCAAGCCTGACCATGGCCTGACCCACAAGGGGCGGCAGCTCCCTGAGGTCATCTGACCATCTCATTCGTGGCGTTCCGATTTTTCTAGTGTTTCTGTGTAATATAGGTAAGTACTAGGATGGTTCTTATTTTTGCAGTTTTGTAGGATGTTCGGACCAATAAAAGAGCTCTTTGCTCTCCCGATTGCAGAATTCTTTGGGGCACCTTTATTGGTCCGAACATTCTACAAAATTTCAAAAATAAGAAGCACCTTAATAGGTACTTATATAAATATTACGGTAACATCTATAGTATATAAATAAATAAATAAGTGAAATAAATATCTTGGGAATGGGACATCTTCTTCTTTATTCAAGTAAGCTTAGGTATTAATAAGCATTTTCGAATCGTTTGACATTATCAAGAGAGAAAAAAATAATCTACTACTGGTTCTAACCCTACACCGTTCCTGAGAAGAACCAGTAAGAAACTCATTTTTTCAAAACAGTATAATAATATATCTTATTAAAATAACATGCATCAAAGAATTTATTACATTAAAAAAAATGATTTTTATAGACATTTTTATAAAAAAGAGAAATAAATAAAGGATCACAATAATAAACAAAAATAATTATTATTGTACGAGTTCACAATATTATTAAACATCTATAGATATCTATACTACTAGAGATGTAAAGGTCCTCTAGTTGTCAGAATAAAGAGAAATTAAGATTTAGAGATGTAAAAGGTCTCTAAACGTCATGATTTTAACAATAATAATAAAATAGAAAATTAACAATTTAGTGACAATCACAATGCAACTATTCTTATTATATAAAAGCAACAGCCATACCTACCTATTTAAACATGACATCACAGTAAAATAAACTCAAATATTAAATTAAACAAGAGATGTATAGTCTCTAATGTCAATAATACATCATTTTGGAGATGTAAAGTGTCCCCAATGTCAGTTAATAAATAATCATAATGATTTGGAGGTGTCAAGAATCTCCAGATGTCAATAAAAAGTAAATAAAAAGGTGTACCTATGAAACAAATGTTTCATGTCAAAAGACAGTTAAACTAACAGTCTTGTAAACTAGTGCTACAGAATACATAATTATTATGTATCCAATAAGTCAAATTTTTGCTATATAAGGAGATGAATGGGCTCCATGGTGGTAAGCTCAATTAAGGCTTGTGACATGTGATGTGGGTACCAGGCGACGATATGTATAGTAATAGATAAATACATATAAATACTTAAATACATAGATAGCCATGACCAAGGAACAAATATTTGTGACAAATAAATACACAAATAATGCCCTCGCCGGGATTAGAACCCGGAACCTCCAGCTTCGTAGGCAGGGTAGTGACCATAAAGTTAGAATCCGCGCTAGCGCTTGTGACCAACTAGGCTACGGAGACTGACAATAATAAAAATAGTAGTAATAGTATGAAAATAGATTTTATAAAATCTAGTTGCGAAAACAGGCCTACTACCGCGAAAATCGAAATTCGTAAATTTCGAGGATTTTTCTCTGTCACTTAAACGAATGCGTCATTAGAGTGAGAGAGACAAATCCTCGAAATTTACGAATCTCGTTTTTCGCGGTAGGGCCGCAGGAGGCAGATGTAGGTATGTACTTGTTGCAGAAAGTCAGTCACTTGCTGCTTGCTGATCATTTGCCGATATTCGTTCTGTACGGTCGGCTCTAATAATATGTATTCGATTTTGATCCTTATGCCTTTTTTACATACGTTCCGAAATGTATACATATTATTAGACGTGACTGTACAATTTAGTGTACAATGCCATCTAATTTAATTAATCGACAACAGTGGACAGTAAGTATTCTGTTTTATAAAGTCTCCGAAAGATGGCATTACTACAGTATTCTGCGCATTCTCAATTATTTATAAAAAGAATGTTTTTGTTTTATTTACTAAACTGTAGTAAACATTTTATTATTATCTAATAGAAAATAAATAGGATAACTGATAAACATTTTAAGGCTCGCAATACAACTCGGACCGCACGCATGGCAGTGTCATTGTGAGGTGACAGCCGAAACATCTGACACTGACAATGTCAGTGACATTGACACCACGCCGATGTCAAACGTTGACATAACTTCCAATTAATTTTCCACAATAAACATCCGTGTTTTCAAGAAAATGCTCCGGGATCTTCACAATGGATTCCCTTAACGTTACCGAGTGGTCCCCAGCGCAGGTGGAAGGATGGGTGAAAGGTAGGTGAGCGGGCGAGCGTGTGTCGGGCCAGCGCGTGACTCACGGGGTGGCCGCGACGCTCGGCCTCCGGCGGCGCAATATCGTGCCGGTAGCTGCTTGCCTCCCACTAGGTTGTCGGGACCCAGTTCGCAGATGGTATAAGTCTGGTCAGTATCCCTACATGATGGTAGCTGGTGTCGAAACTGATATGCATACTTGAACCATATTTCGTGAAAATAAGCTCCCCTTTCACTAATCGGAGAAATACTTGATGAATATGCTGTCTTTAAGCGGGTGTTATGTAGAAATGATGAGTTAGTGTTGTGTAATATTTCCTTCAAGTTGTATAACATTCGATTTGGAGTTATGCAATGTTTGGAGTTATGTTATATTTTTTTTCCGCTTTTAATGCAAACTGTTTTTGTCCAGAGTTAAACCTAACGTTAGAGTTGTTGAGATTACTAACCAGCTTTTTAAAGTTCATACAGTAGGTATGATTGTAGCATTACTTGCAGCACCACCAGTATAATTATGCATACTTAATTTTTATAGAAGTTGTAAACAATATTAACAAACAGTTCAAAGAAATATCTACGATCTAATACTATTTTATTGTTTTCATACTTTTTTTTATACTTTAGGAGAATCTATGGGTACGAGTTTATTAAATAACACAGATTTAGCTGTATACAATAACATACATTAGAAATTAAAAACATTTTTAATACAAGGTTTGTTTACATTGCTTGCAAATTAAAAACAAATTAAGTACTCATATGTATAAATGTTTTAAAAGAAAAACAGAGTATCTCCAGCCCAGCATGATGATAGCTGGATTTATATCTGCGATCAAAGATTAACCTTTCGTATGCGGAAGCAACAAGCAGAGCAATCAAAGCTAGCGTTTGACTTCTGTTTCATGAAGTCAAATTATGATGGAGCAGTTGCACTTCTATTGTTTCACTTCAGAGACATGACCAAGTGGCAGTTTGTGTGTTGCATTTACTTATTTATTAACCCCCTTATTCATAAACGTTTGTTAACTTAACAAGCCGCTAATAATTGTTTGTCCCTTTCGGTCTCAACAATGTATCCATAAGAGCAAAAGGGACAAACAATATTTAGCGGCTTCTTAAGTTAGCAAACATTTATGAATAAGGGGGTAAATCTTTATTTCACAAATTAAAGACAACCTTACAAAAGGTAAACTTAATGCCAAGAAGTTTTCTCTACTATTATTCTCTCTTACTGTTCTCTATTTAGTGCCAAATAGGCTTCTTTATATAATTGAAGTTTAATAATAAGCCAACAAATCACCTAAGATGATTAATCACAAATGTATCTAATTAACAGCCTTTCAGACCAGAATGTATTTTATTTTGAGCAGAATATCGAGGGTTGTCTGACTTGCCTTGTGAAACATGATAAGTTGAGCAAACCAGTTTTTGAAGTACTAACTATATGACGCTTATGTGAGGTTGTCATTTCAATGAATAGTTATCTCAACTTATCGGGTTTCATCCGGCAACCCTCGATATTGTGGAATCAGTAGCCTGAGCAGGTGGTCTCAGCACTGAAGGTCAACCACTTTAAAAACTGACTTGACAAAATACAACAACCGAAAAAGAAGCACTTGAAAGCAGAGCAAATGGGGAAATAACAGTTGTACAACTGCCTGCCTGCTTAGGAAATAATAATTAATAATATCTGTATGTCAGGTCTGGTCATGTGGTGACGGCAGTAAGAATACATTATGTCACCACCCCAACTCCTCCTGCGGGTGTTGTAATAGTCGTCTAAGGGATTGAAGTGTCACTGACCAAATTATAAATATTAGATGTCATATACCAAAGTAAAACAACCAAGATCACCTAATGTCCGAGGTGGGGTGTCACTGACCATTTTTGATAACGATTGATGATGGGCAGCAGTGTCATCATAGTGGACACATTACTGCGATCGCCAATCCGCTTGCCCAGCGTGGCGTGCACGCATAGTTAATAGGAGAGGCTTACGTCCAGCACTGGACTATCATTGGCTGATGATGTGATGTGATGTGTGTCAGGTCTGGACGCGCCGGTGTGCGGGTACGCGGCGGCGCTGCGCGCGCGCGGGCTGGACGGCGGCAGGCTGCTGATGCTGCGCTGCGACGACCTGGAGCTGCTCGGCGTGCACACCATCGGCCACCAGGAGCTCCTGCTGGAGGCTGTGGAACAGCTGCGCCACTTCGTGAGTCTTGCTATCCTGTGCTGGAGGCGGCAGGCTGCTGATGCTGCGCTGCGACGACCTGGAACTGCTCGGCGTGCACACCATCGGCCACCAGGAGCTGCTGCTGGAGGCTGTGGAACAGCTGCGCCACTTCGTGAGTCTTGCTATCCTGTGCTGGAGGCGGCAGGCTGCTGATGCTGCGCTGCGACGACCTGGAGCTGCTCGGCGTGCACACCATCGGCCACCAGGAGCTCCTGCTGGAGGCTGTGGAACAGCTGCGCCACTTCGTGAGTCTTGCTATCCTGTGCTGGACGGCGGCAGGCTGCTGATGCTGCGCTGCGACGACCTGGAGCTGCTCGGCGTGCACACCATCGGCCACCAGGAGCTACTGCTGGAGGCTGTGGAACAGCTGCGCCACTTCGTGAGTCTTGCTATCCTGTGCTGGAGGCGGCAGGCTGCTGATGCTGCGCTGCGACGACCTGGAACTGCTCGGCGTGCACACCATCGGCCACCAGGAGCTGCTGCTGGAGGCTGTGGAACAGCTGCGCCACTTCGTGAGTCTTGCTATCCTGTGCTGGAGGCGGCAGGCTGCTGATGCTGCGCTGCGACGACCTGGAGCTGCTCGGCGTGCACACCATCGGCCACCAGGAGCTCCTGCTGGAGGCTGTGGAACAGCTTCGCCACTTCGTGAGTTTATCCTGCTACTCTGAGCCTGAGCTATCCTATACTGCCCGTGTGGCTTGTTACAGTTTTGTAATGAGCAAACACTAAGGACTCTGTATCAAAAGTCCAAATATTAAATTGTCTAAAAGTGGGTGGTTTTACAAACAGGTCTTACATAAATGCCAAGTACTCCCTCATAAGGCATACAAATATATACAGGGTGTGAGTGTGCTTCCGCGACAACAAATGCTTACAATGGCGTTATTAAACAACGTCAAAATTAGGAAATGCAAACTGGTTTTGGAAAGTATGGAATACGTCCCTAGTTAAAATGGACCAAAATCCAACAAAGCTGGGAGTAGTGTCATTAAAAAGATCTTATGGTCTTTATTTCATTCTTTACGTGCAAAGTTGAATTTCATTGCATAATCTTATATTAGTAAGGCATTATGGTGGGTACTTTCATGGTGAAACAGTTTCTCTTAGATCGTAATTTACTCTGACTAAAAAATCTCAGCTTTGCAATGGAATTAAACAGTGTCCAACATAAATGAAATAAATGTAAATACTTTTTTAATGACACATCTTTCAGCTTATTGGTTTTTTTGGTCTACTTTCCATACAATTCTGCCCATGATCCTTTTTATTTCTAAACATTCCTTTGTCCTTTCAATAATTGATTCAGGTCTTGACCATGACCAGGTTAGAAATTTTATTTTTAGAGTATTTTATATGTACCTAGGTACCTGCCTTGACAAATTATGAGCCTTAGGAAAAATGAAGAAAAAGTATTGTTCTTGGTTAGATGTGTAGTTGTGTTAGTGCATAACTCGAAATAAAATAAAAAATATATTTTTATTAACCAAAAGAAAAAGTTTTCAAAGTACATTGCAGTAAACCCCACATTAAGGTGCCCCCACTCTACGAAATCAACGAATCACGTTTTGCGTAACGATCGAATTTCGTAGAGTGGGGGGTTAGAATAGCGAATGCTCTTTTGGTTTGAATGCACCTTTACAGAAATACCCATATCATGCGGCTCTTTGATAGGCTAAACTATTATTATTAATTAAATATACTCATTAGTTAAGTATAAAGTAATCGTCTGTCGTTCTTACGGCCCTTCAGAAGTTGTTCAATTCCGTCTTACTGGAAGGGAGAACGCCAAAGGCATGGAACAGAGGTGTGGTGGTACTGTTCTTCAAAAAAGGTGACAACGCTTTATTGAAGAACTACCGACCCATCTCACTTCTGAGCCATGTCTATAAGCTGTTTTCAAGAGTCATTACGAATCGTCTTGCACGCAGGCTTGATGACTTCCAGCCTCCCGAACAAGCCGGTTTCCGAAGAGGCTTTAGTACCGTAGACCACATCCATACGCTTCGCCAGGTTATACAGAAGACCGAAGAATATAACCTGCCCCTCTGTTTAGCGTTTGTGGACTACGAGAAAGCCTTCGATTCGATCGAAACATGGGCAGTACTACAGTCTCTCCAACGGTGCCAAGTCGACTACCGCTATATCGAGGTGTTGAAGTGTTTGTACGAGAGCGCCACAATGTCAGTCCGACTCCAAGACCAGAGCTCGAAGCCTATTCTGCTGCAGCGGGGAGTTAGGCAGGGAGATGTCATCTCCCCTAAGCTGTTTACCGCTGCACTGGAGGATGTCTTTAAGACTCTGGACTGGAGAAGGCTGGGTATTAACATAAACGGCGAGTACCTCACTCACCTTCGATTCGCTGACGATATAGTAGTCTTGGCTGAGACCTTGGAGGACTTGGGTACTATGCTCGTTGACCTCAGTAAAGCCTCCGAGCGAGTTGGTCTTAGGATGAACATGGATAAGACGAAAATCATGTCAAATTCCCATGTAGCACCAACTCCCGTAATAATCGGAGACTTTACACTCGAAGTTGTAGACGAATATATATACCTAGGACAAACTATCCAGTTAGGTAGGTCCAACTTCGAGAAAGAGGTCAATCGTCGAATCCGACTCGGTTGGGCAGCGTTCGGGAAGCTACGACACATATTTTCGTCCAATATTCCGCAGTGTTTGAAGACGAAAGTCTTTAATCAGTGTGTGTTGCCAGTGATGACATACGGTACTGAAACGTGGCCGCTTACAATGGGCCTCATAAGAAGGCTCAAAGTCACCCAAAGGGCAATGGAGAGGGCTATGCTAGGAGTCTCTCTGCGTGATCGGATTAAAAATGAGACCATCCGCAGCAGAACCAAAGTAACCGAAATAGCTCTCCGAATCGCTAAACTGAAGTGGCAGTGGGCGGGGCACATTGCGCGTAGAACCGATGGCCGTTGGGGCGAGAAGGTTCTTGAGTGGCGGCCACGTACCGGAAGACGTAGCGTGGGTAGGCCCCCCACAAGGTGGACCGATGACCTGGTGAAGGTCGCGGGAGTCCGCTGGATGCGGGTGGCGCAGGACCGGTCATTGTGGCAATCTTTGGGGGAGGCCTATGTTCAGCAGTGGACGTCT
>JALPQI010000655.1:0-21068 GCA_025490895.1 Thaumatotibia leucotreta | reverse complement strand
TTTGGTTGTCTTAAGTAGTACTGGACTATGTGAATGGAATATTATGGAAGAGAGGCTTTATTATGAGATTAAAGCGGAGGAAACACAAAAGCGAAGGAATGCAAAATCGGAAATCATATCAATTAGATTAGAAACAAGCTACAAATAAGGAAAAAAATTGAAAATCGTCATAATAGTAAACCAGATGATGACCGCTGAACACGATATGCACCAAAACGTGAAGATGGCTTAAACTAGTGCTTCAATAAATAAATCAGGGCATTATATAAACGTAAACAACTTTAAGAAAAAGACAAAAGAGAAAAAGTATTTCTTATTTAATCCTGATGTATTTAAATCAGGCATCCAATTTTGTCACTTCATTTTGAAACAGAAAGAGAGATAATACATGACTGCCCAAAAAAAAATGTTTCCGGCTGATTTTAGCGTCCCCGGTGCACGTGCGCGTGAATTTCAAATTCAAAAACCCTTCCTATTAGTTCATACATTTTGGGCTTTAGCGACGACGGTGCGCTAAGCGGTCGGAGTAAGTCTAAAACCAGCCTTAATCATTTATTATTTCTCTTTCAATTTAGCCAATACAGGTGCTATCATAACTGAGACCATTCTCACTGACTTATCAGTCAAGATCGTCGAAATCAGTCTTAAAGCACACAGATGCGCAGGGTTTCGTGTTCGAGGATTAGTCCACAGGCGGGTGTCAATGTTAATGTCGTGTGCAACTTGCCTTGCGCGCAGAATTGTAGGTCCAACGCGTGCAGCGCCGACGTCGCAAGTGTCGGGGGACCTTTCAAACAACATATCAAGCTTTTATACGCTTGTTCGGCGTGCTGTTTAGACTACAGTTTTCCGTGTTGCTAGACTTTCGATAATAATCTGTTTTTCTGTACAGGTCAATAAGTAATCTGGCCTTATTCTAATTTGAGATTGCCAAACGTTGGTTGTTTTCCCTGTATCCATATTATTGTATTAAAATGTGACGTTGATAAAAATATTCACCGGTTTCATAAACTGCACAAGTTTTATAGTAGCAAGTATAATATAGGTATTTAACAAAGTAGTAGTTATAGTTTTGTACAAGTAGGTTTTTAAGATTTTGTGCTGAAACTTGAGACTTTATTTTAGTAGACGTAATAAAAAATTGTATTTTACTATTTGTATTATACTGACCGTGGTTATCGGCTAATTCGAGCAGGTTTCTTTCAGTCTCTGGCAGTGATTCGTTGCGAGGCTGACTCGCGAGCGCCTCAGCCGTCCTCTGAAATACATTGACAAGTTAATATCTTTGTCGAGTATGGTATAAATTAACTGAAAATTAAAAGTTAGAGACAAACAGCACATGACTATATAATAGAGTGAACTGGAGAAGGAGGTCAGAGTACAGACTATGAAAGTATGAACACTCCACGAAGGCAGTGTTGTCAAACTCATAAACAAAAATGTAGATTTTTAATACAACATTCGGGTTGCATTGATCGTACTGTAGATTTACCTCGAACCGCGATTAGAATGGGATTCGAAAGTACTGTTGACACAACAGTGTATAAGTCAATTTAGGATATATTCATAGTTAAAGTGCAGATACTTACAGACAACCGATTAATTAATCAATCAATACATCTATAAACAACTCTTTTATTTTAATAAAACTATTTATGGTAATAGATAAACTCGCGTATGTTAATTAACTTTAACTTCATCCCGACGTTTCGAACACTTTACAGGGTTCGTGGTCTGCGGGCGACGGGTCTTTTTTTGGTAAATATTGTGTCATTTGTTGTGTCTACAGTACTTTCGAATCCCTTTCTGAGGCCCTACCGCAACCACGAACGAAGTGATGCCTCTCTATCACACTTGTTAATTCGTACATAAGTGTGACAGGGAGGCAACACTTCGTTCGTGGTTAGCGGTAGGGCCTCTGATGCCGGTTTGATAATAAGAATAAGTGGGTTATTTTCGAGAACGATAGCTAGAGCATTCCATGAAAACATGTCTTAAGCGACACAGTCTTTTCAATACTTTTGAAACTGAGCTGAGTAAGCTGAGTTACGGTATAATAATAACATATCAAGGCTTTAAGATTGACAGTGTTTCCTAGCAGGTAGCCATTGATTTAGAATATATAAGTGGATCCCCAAACAGCTCAAAAAAATGGTCCCAAAAAATGGGCTGCAGAAGTAAATATTGCGGTCCTTTTTCTCCGCTATTCAGTTCTGACAGTTGACATTTGGTCACCTTACGGTATAGCACTTAAACATAAAAAGTTTCTACTATTTTGCGGTGTTGTTCGCAAATTTGACACTTATTGCTCACTTCACAAAGTTTTTTATTCTTTGAGTTTTTTTTATTATAGTTTATTGTAAGTGAGCGTTATTAGCTTCAACTGAAACATGATAGAAATGACTTTTAGTGCCACTTTTCTTGGTTTTTTTGTTTGGCTCTGTGCGTCCATTTATTATTTAATGTCATTGCAGGTAGCATATTTTCTTAAGAGTAGCTACCATAGCGACACGTAAGCGATAAAAAGTAGATGTTGTCATGGAATGCTCCTGTGTATAAGGGGTAAGTACTCGTACGTACCGGGTCGTCAAGGATGTCTGGCGGCGGCGGCAGGTGGTGGTCGGGGTGGGGCGGCGCGGCGCGCTGTTTGCGCGCGCACTTGTGCTTGCCGCTCGCGCCCCGCGCCCGCTCCCGCTACCGCTCCCGCGCCCGCCGCCGGCGCCGCCGCCGCTGCCTCGCGTGCGATGCGGTCGGTGGCCACTTTCGTCGCCATGCACCAACCTGTTGATGTGGTTAACGGTTGATGATGTTCTATCGTCATAAGGCGTACAATAAAATTTCCTTTAAATCGTATGTCGAACCTTGCTGTGTAAGGAATAGTGTTGAATTTTGTTTGTTTGTAAAATCAATCAAAGGAAATGCGACTTAATTGATTTCATGCAAGGTTTAAAAATTAATTGAAGTGGAGTGTACATTGTAATGTACATTGGGCCTTATGAGGTTATTATAAAAAATAAATCGGTTAAGAGCATGTCGGGTCATGCTCAGTGTAGGGTTCCGAAAAATACTTATTTTATATTAATATTACATTTTAACAACTAAACTCACTTATTCAGGTACGCTTAATACTTAAATAAAGTAGCAGTCGCGACATCGCCCTTATTTCTTTTTGAGTAATATTGGCATCGTGCAAAGCGGGTGGTAAACCAAAAACGATCACAGTGATCACTTAGCTTTAAACATGAGTTGTCAAACAATTTGTACGTAACAGTACCGGGGGCGTGTTAATACATTCGCCTCTAGCACTATTTCACTACTGTGCCTATAAAAAATATACCTACTGTACTTATTTATGTAACCGATTTTTTGTTGTTGTTCCTGTTTTGCATTGTTGCAATTGTACTTTTAGTTAATTTAATTTGTATCTTGAGTTTGGTTTAGAAGTGCGGACCTGTGAGTTCGTGAGTATTACCTGTTTTTTTTTGTTATCGTGGAACTATCTGTGAGTCCCTATAATTGGCTTCCTGTTTCCGTTGGTTCTCCAAATATTTAAAATAAAAAAAATAAAAATAAAATAAAAAATGTCACCGGCGTCGATCGTTTTAAAAGAGTCGGTCGAATAAGCTCACCCTCGATGTAGGCCTGCGCCGACACGGGGTCGTCGATGATCTCGGGCGGCAGGTGCGGCAGACTGGCGGGGGTGCGCGGGCAGCAGCGCGCGCGCGGCCGCGCCCGGCGCCGGCGCGTGCGCCAGCCCCAGCGCCGCCGCCTGCGCCGCGCTCAGCCCGCTGCCGTCCTCCGCGACGGTCGCGCCTGGTATAATATTAGGACATTACTTATGAAATTGGCGTGGGAGAATAGGCATGATGACTGGCAAGTCAAATCAGCATCTTTTTTCGAACTGTCAAAACGATCACCACTATGGAATTTTATATGAAATAATTAAAAGTGACGTCACGTTTGAGTACTGCCAAATGACCTACTCTTTTAAGTTGTTTTCAGTTTATTAAATGGAAGTTCTGTACAAAAATTACTGCAATCTACATCTTAGTAATAATTTCTTCATTTATTATGTAGTGCATAATGTTAAATAATTTATTTTAACTACAGTTATCATCCCTATTATGTCAAAAGTTTTGCATGCAATAATTTTGTGTATTGATGACATAATCACCAAATTAAAAATTTTAAAAAACCGACTTCAACCGGTTTCTCCAAAATTCCCGATTTGTTTCCATCATTGGTTTCCTCAAATACTACTTTCTGAATGCAAATTCTTGTAAACTGAATGAAAATTACCAAAAGCGCCATACATGTACCTATAACAATTCAAGAGATCCCTCGATTTCTCCAAGATCCCATCATCAGACCGCAACTTGGTGCCAACGGGACCATCTCGGGGTAATACACGTTCGATCACAAAAAGAAATTTTAAAATCGGTTCACTATTCTCGGAGATATCGGGTAACATACTTATTTGAAGTCGGTGAAAAATCAAAATAAAACAAATTTACGCAGCAAATCAGGTCAAACAGTTGCACTAATAAAGCACTCTACTTGGTTATATTCACCTGCGTCACCCCTGGACAGCATGACCGAGTGCGGGTAGTCGAGCAGCAGCTGCACCACAGCCGTGTGGCCGCCCTTGGCCGCCTCGATGAGCGTGGTGGAGTTGTCCTTCAGCTTGCGGAAGGGGTCGGCGTCGCAGGCCAGCAGGAACTTGACGACGTCCGCGTGGCCGCCCGCGCACGCTAGGGAGAGAGGGGTGTGGTCGCCGTTCGCCGTCACTAATAAAGCACTGCTTGGTTATATTCACCTGCGTCGCCCCTGGACAGCATGACCGAGTGCGGGTAGTCGAGCAGCAGCTGCACCACAGCCGTGTGGCCGCCCTTGGCCGCCTCGATGAGCGTGGTGGAGTTGTCCTTCAGCTTGCGGAAGGGGTCGGCGTCGCAGGCCAGCAGGAACTTGACGACGTCCGCGTGGCCGCCCGCGCACGCCAGGGAGAGAGGGGTGTGGTCGCCGTTCGCCGTTACTCGGTTCACGTCCGCGCCCTGTGTACCACACTCTGGATTAGAATCAACTTCTCATTATAAATTACTATCGACCCGCCCCGGCTGCGCACGGGTACTATACCTACATAAAAACCTTCCCCTTGAATTACT
This sequence comes from Thaumatotibia leucotreta, assembly GCA_025490895.1. Lineage (NCBI taxonomy): Eukaryota > Metazoa > Arthropoda > Insecta > Lepidoptera > Tortricidae > Thaumatotibia > Thaumatotibia leucotreta. The sequence goes on along the minus strand of JALPQI010000655.1, from coordinate 15,906 downwards.
GTACCTATTCAAAAAAATCTCATCAAAGTCCGTTGCGGAGTTTTAAAGATTTAAGCGTACAAAGGGACATAGGGACAGATAAAGTGACTTTATTTTATACTATGTAGTGATAAATATTTGATACAGACACATTTTATGAATTAGCTTATTCCGTATCCGTGGTGCATGTAGAGACTACCACAGCGGTAGACTCGTCACTGTCATCTATAATACAAGCTTCAACCTCGAATATAAAAGCTCCTTTTAACAGCCTAAAAAATTTAGAGAATCGACTCTTTTTCATAGATCGTGCTGCGGAATACTGAGTCAGGGCTCGGCTTATTAATCCTAGTATGTCCTGGCCTATTACAAAAAGTGTTTGTGAATTTTGACCTAATTGTCAGAAGAATAGTGACTAACTTCGTTTGTAACGAATTCGAAAACTAAATCAACTTTATTACCAGTGTGCAAAATTTAAATTCAACTGTAGGTAATTTGTTCTTATGTAAGTACACCGGAACTTACGAGGTTAAGACCAGAAAGTAATTTAGCCACAATGGTTTGAGGTAATAAGTCACCTTGCCCACGAGGAACTGCACGGTGCACACGTGGCCCGCGCGGCACGCCTTCATGAGCGGCGTGCGGCCGCCCTCGCTCTCGTGCTCCAGCTCGGCGCCGGCGCGCAGCAGCAGGTCCGCCACGTCCGTGTGCCCGTTCTCGCAGGCGTACGTCAGCGCCGTGTCGCCGGTTTGAGGTAATAAGTCACCTTGCCCACGAGGAACTGCACGGTGCACACGTGGCCCGCGCGGCACGCCTTCATGAGCGGCGTGCGGCCGCCCTCGCTCTCGTGCTCCAGCTCGGCGCCGGCGCGCAGCAGCAGGTCCGCCACGTCCGTGTGCCCGTTCTCGCAGGCGTACGTCAGCGCCGTGTCGCCGGTTTGAGGTAATAAGTCACCTTGCCCACGAGGAACTGCACGGTGCACACGTGGCCCGCGCGGCACGCCTTCATGAGCGGCGTGCGGCCGCCCTCGCTCTCGTGCTCCAGCTCGGCGCCGGCGCGCAGCAGCAGGTCCGCCACGTCCGTGTGCCCGTTCTCGCAGGCGTACGTCAGCGCCGTGTCGCCGGTTTGAGGTAATAAGTCACCTTGCCCACGAGGAACTGCACGGTGCACACGTGGCCCGCGCGGCACGCCTTCATGAGCGGCGTGCGGCCGCCCTCGCTCTCGTGCTCCAGCTCGGCGCCGGCGCGCAGCAGCAGGTCCGCCACGTCCGTGTGCCCGTTCTCGCAGGCGTACGTCAGCGCCGTGTCGCCGGTTTGCGTTTGGGCGTGCACGTCCGCGCCCGCGTTTAGCAGGTACCTACGGAAGAATGTGCATCTTACAATATGTTTACACTTACAGAATAATTTTTATTGTTCGCAAATCGACAACAAACGTGCCTATATTACGAGGTCCCAACGTGTCCCCAACAAGTATTGTCAGACAGGGATCAGATAGCGGTTTTTTTTCCATACAAAAGAACTGTTCTAATTTCTTTCTTCAGTATATAAATTATCTGTTAATGGAGTAATTTAAAAATCCGATATAGTTAATTACATAAAATATTGATTACTACACAAAGGGCATGAATCATCTTAAAATATTGGGCTACTTCGTGTTCGATACTTATTGGGGACTTCACAGACACCCTTGAATTTCGCAGATCGTAGGTTTCCTGGCGTAGATTTTCACGATGTTTACCGTAAAGCAATTGTCAATTTAAAATGATATTTTCGTACAAAGTAATTGAAAAATTCATTGGGAGCCGAGGTTTGAACCCACGACCGCTGCGTAGCAGCCGTGCATTTTACCGCTCGACCACAAGCGCTTAAGTACAAAAATAGATGATACAAAAATAGTATCTAGATACTAACCGTTGAGCGAAGTTGGGGTTGTCAAGAGCACTCAACACAGAACTTATCTAACTAATTAACTACGAAGACCATTTTGTGATCTAGAGAGACAACACCACTATTTATTATTGAAATATTCTTTATTTAAAAGGGGAAGGGATTTAAAGCATTGTCATTGCAACTAGCTGCTACAGGCACATTTTGGTTTGATTTGGTGCCCAGTTCGCCGTCACCTTCGTCTCGATCGCAGCGCTGATGGTCTTAGGCACCAGGGCAGCACTCATCCCACTAGTTTAAGGTGCCTGGCTGGCCACCACGAGTGTCGGTGGTGGCGTCGAGTTCCACCTTGATGAGGAAGTCGGCGACCTCGAGGAAGCCGCAGCACGCGAGAGTAAGGGCAGCCAATCATCATGTAACACTCACCGCACTAGCTCGAGATGCCCCTCCTGGCTGGCCTCCATGAGCGGTGTGGAGGCGCCGAGTTCCGCGTCGGCGCTCGCCTTGATGAGGAAGTCGGCGACCTCGAGGAAGCCACAGCACGCGAGAGTAAGGGCAGCCAATCATCATGTAACACTCACCGCACTAGCTCGAGATGCCCCTCCTGGCTGGCCTCCATGAGCGGTGTGGAGGCGCCGAGTTCCGCGTCGGCGCTCGCCTTGATGAGGAAGTCGGCGACCTCGAGGAAGCCACAGCACGCGAGAGTAAGGGCAGCCAATCATCATGTAACACTCACCGCACTAGCTCGAGGTGCCCCTCCTGGCTGGCCTCCATGAGCGGTGTGGAGGCGCCGAGTTCCGCGTCGGCGCCCGCCTTGATGAGGAAATCAGCGACTTCGAGGACTCCGCCGCAGCACGCGAGCGTAAGGGCAGTCTCTTGCGTCTCGTCGGTCTGCGCGTTGATCGCTGCGCCCTGGCCGAGCAACAATGCGACCATCTCCTCGTGACCTGGTAAATATGAAAACGTGTTATCAATTTGCACATTCCAATTCGATTCGGAACGTCTGCGGAATTGTGTTGTAGTAATGTTGATAATAAAATGTTGAGGTTAAATTTACATTTGATTATTTTTCGACTCGGAATGTACGATCTAGTGTCCATTGATATTGTTTCAGACACATCCCTCGCTAGATGAATCGCTCATATTACTGAAATCGTGCAATTATTGCACTGCCACAAGACTATTAGAAGTTATGGAGCAATCTGATTAGTATAGTAATCTACCTAGCCTTCTATGTTCGATCCATCTCGTAGCCATCTGTGCATGGCCAGTTCAACGTGTCCGCTGCACGCCACCAGTCAGCATACCCGTACGCACACATAGGCACGTACAAATGTCAGATTAAGTTTTTGTATGCCGTGTCCGCCCTGTGGCGCGATAAACCAGAAGCATGGCCAGTTCAACGTGTCCGCCGCACGCCGCCAGTCAGCAGGGACTCGCAGCGACATGTTGGCAGCTCCCGTGTCAGTACTCACCCTCGCGGGCGGCCTCCATGAGCGGCGTGTAGCCCTCGTCGTTGACCTCCTCGATGTTGGCGCCGCGCTCCAGCAGTAGCATGGCCAGTTCAACGTGTCCGCCGCAAGCCGCCAAAGTCAGCGGGGACTCGAAGCTGTCCGTCGGCATGTTGACCTGAACCGATTAAGTGTCAGAGATTTACATGAGAACTAGAAATATAAGCACAGCGTTCAATAAACACAGCCACCTGCTTTTTTAACCTCGTGACCATAATATTATGTACATTGTACCTGCTGAGTACATTTGGTGTAAGTCAATGATGGGTAAATCATGTTCATCCTGTTTCATAAATGTCTGCTATCTTAGCAGGCTGATACATATCTTTTGCCCCTTTCGGTCTTATCAATGTGATAAGACAGAAAAAAAAAAGTTAGGAGATGTTTATGAATAAGCACGCCACGTGAGGGGTTATGTACATTTTATTGCATAAAGCATTTAGTCTCAACATGAGCCACAACATTGAAGTTATTGATCAATCTTTACAAATAATATTGGCGTGGCAAGACTGTGGATAATTTTTTTTAACGACGAAAAAATCACAATTTACTTCACCACATACTTTGTTCCTTTATTACGAAAAATAATAGCAAAAGTCAGCACAAAAAAACCAATATGCATATAAATAGTAAAACAAAACAAAACTCACTGAACTAACCTGTGCACCCGAGTCGAGTAGCAGCCTCGCAACTTCCACATGCCCGTCCATGCTCGCTTCCATGAGCGCCGTGTGCATCTCGTCGGTCTTGTGCTCCCGATCGGCACCCGCAGCTAGCAGGAAGCGCACCATGTCCAGGTGGCCTTTGTAGCAGGCGAGGGTTAGCGCGGACTCCTTGAACTCGTTCGAGTGAGTGTTGATGCCGGCGCCGTGCTTTAGGAGGATCTTGGCTACGCCTACGTGGCCTGCTGATGCGGCCTGTTAAAAGATGGAAATCGGGTTACTATTTGACATTGAGTCGTCGATTGAGCGGGATACGCTCGAAGTGGGGGAGTTGAATTTTTATTATATGTAAGATGGTTATTTTACAAATATTAAAAAGCCAGTCAGCCAGAGTATGATAATTTTTGGCTTATCAAGTCAAGTTAGCTGCTATGTGATGGTGGTACACCCTATACATATTTTGAACAATTACGATATCACAATCCAAGTAATCAAGAAACACTAAGTTCATAAGCCTGTGACCCTGTGAGAACACCTAAAAAATACAGGGATGGCGTTAGCAGATTCGTGGGAGAAATTTAATGAGGTAATCCTAAATTCGGTAGGTTGGGATTTGAGCCAGTTCCAGCACTTGGCAATGACTGATAACTAGTGATGTGCCGTTACCGTAATTTACGAGAATTTAGAGAATCTTGTGGTAACTTTCTCGGTAAGATTACCAATATCGGTAATTAATGAGAAAGTTGTCTAAATACACACATTTTCATTATTATTTTTCCAGGATAGTATTTAGTTGACTAGCCATGACTTATGTAGAAATTTTCAAAAACATCCGTGGGCGGGAACTAGTTTATTACCAAAATTACGGTAAATTACGGGCGTAAATTACCGAAAATTCTCTCCGCGAAAGTTCTCAGGTAAAATTTCCTATAGAAAACTTAAATGTTTTCAATGATATTTTTAATTTTTTATCATCATCATCATCATCATATCAGCCGAAAGACGTCCACTGCTGAACATAGGCCTCCTCCAAAGATTGCCACACAGGTCCTGCGCCACCCGCATCCAGCGGACTCCTGCGACCTTCACCAGGTCATCGGTCCACCTTGTGGGGGGCCTACCCACGCTACGCCTTCCGGTACGTGGCCGCCACTCAAGAACCTTCCCGTCCCAACGGCCATCGGTTCTAAGCGCAATGTGCCCCGCCCACTGCCACTTCAGTTTAGCGATTCGGAGAGCTATTTCGGCTACTTTAGTTCTGCTGCGGATGGTCTCATTTTTAATCCGATCACGCAGAGAGACTTCTAGCATACCCACAATGTCGTAACAGATGTGCTTACCATAGAAAAAATCAACACTTCTAGCATAGTCCTCTCCATAGCCATTTGGGTGACTTTGAGCCTTCTTATGAGGCCCATTGTAAGCGGCCACGTTTCAGTACCGTATGTCATCACTGGCAACACACACTGATTAAAGACTTTCGTCTTCAAACACTGCGGAATATTGGACGAAAATATGTGTCGTAGCTTCCCGAACGCTACCCAACCGAGTCGGATTCGACGATTGACCTCTTTCTCGAAGTTGGACCTACCTAACTGAATAGTTTGCCCTAGGTATATATATTCGTCTACAACTTCGACTGTAAATTCTCCGATTATAACGGGAGTTGGTGCTACATTCGTAGCTACGTTGGTGCTACGTTGGAATTCGACATGATTTTCGTCTTATCCATGTTCATCCTAAGACCAACTCGCTCAGAGGCTTTACTAAGGTCAACGAGCATAGTACTTAAGTCCTCCAAGGTCTCAGCCAAGACTACTATATCGTCAGCGAATCGAAGGTGAGGTACTCGCCGTTTATGTTGATACCCAGCCTTCTCCAGTCCAGAGTCTTAAAGACATCCTCCAGTGCAGCGGTAAACAGCTTAGGGGAGATGACATCTCCTTGCCTAACTCCCCGCTGCAGCAGAATAGGCTTCGAGCTCTGGTCTTGGAGTCGGACTGACATTGTGGCGCTCTCGTATAAACACTTCAACACCTCGATATAGCGGTAGTCAACTTGGCACCGTTGGAGAGACTGTAGTACTGCCCAGGTTTCGACCGAATCGAAGGCTTTCTCGTAGTTCACAAACGCTAAACAGAGGGGCAGGTTATATTCTTCGGTCTTCTGTATAACCTGGCGAAGCGTATGGATGTGGTCTACGGTACTAAAGCCTCTTCGGAAACCGGCTTGTTCGGGAGGCTGGAAGTCATCAAGCCTGCGTGCAAGACGATTCGTAATGACTCTTGAAAACAGCTTATAGACATGGCTCAGAAGTGAGATGGGTCGGTAGTTCTTCAATAAAGCGTTGTCACCTTTTTTGAAGAACAGTACCACCACACCTTTGTTCCATGCCTTTGGCGTTCTCCCTTCCAGTAAGACGGAATTGAACAACTTCTAAAGGGCCGTAAGGATCGGTTTACCACCCGCCTTCAGAAGCTCAGCTGTAATTCCGTCCTCCCCAGGCGCCTTGTTATTTTTGAGCTGTTCAAGAGCCATTCTAATCTCGCACAGGCTGATGTCCGGGATGTCTTCTGTATAGTGTCGGGTCAGTCTAGCTCTGAGGTCTTCCGCTAGATCAACTTCGGGTCTGCTAGTTGACGTGTACAGCTGTCCATAAAAACCCTCTATCTCACTCGGCAGCTCAAATCTGGATGTGACGATTCTACCATCCTCAGTCTTTAATTTGGCGAGCTAGCTTTGCCCAACAGACAGATCCCTTGCAAAAACTTTAGAGCCCTTGTTCCGCTCGATGGCTTCTTCTATACACTTGGTACGGAATTGGCGCATATTGCGTTTGAGGGACTTAGAGATCTGTCTGTTGAGCTGCCGGTATAAAGTCGCATCAACTGAAACTTCAAACTTCTGTCAAAAGCAAAAGTCAGTCTTTTCAATGACAATTTTTTGAGGTTGGATCCTTTTTGCTAAACTACGTCCAAATAAAAAACTGGAATCTGTTCTACGTTAGGGGACACAATTATTTTCCCCACCATAACTACCTGAACCTAACAAAAGATACGGGCCAATCACGAAACATCCAAACTCAGGACAATGACATAGCCTAGCTTCTAATTAGATAGTATTTACAATCACCGCTAAACCCTTTAAATTTTACCTGCAAGTGCTACCTTAGATAACACGATGAGTAACAAAAGATCTTATGATTTACGGTGTGAAATAACTTTCGTTAAGAAAACAACAAGAAAAATAATAAAAAGTTTGAAAACACGATATTTGTAAACAAATTTTAAACATGACCAAACATTCTTAAGTGGTAAGTTACCGAGAAATTTCCGTAATTTACCGTAATTTCCATCAATGAGAATTATCGTAAATGCGTAATTTACCGACGGCACATCACTACTGATAACATGTGGACAAATTATAGGGACAAATCTGGCACAAGATATGTTACCTCTATCGGCTCGCCCATGGACACGCGCGAATTGCCACGCGAAAGGGTTTTATAATGTTCATTGCGCGGTCAGCACGCCCAAAGCGCGGTTGTCAGTTGGGTTGGAACCACACAATATGATCAGGATAAACGCTTGCCGCGCCGCAATTCCCACGTGACCGTGGCCGAGCCGTATGATCGGCGTGTTGCTGGAACCAGACACGGCGTGCAGTGGCTGGCGGTAGTACTGATGCTTTCGATCTAATTAGTTTGTTTTTCTTCTAAAGGTGCGGTTAAACTAAAAGAGCATTCGCTGTTCTAACCTCCCACTCTACGAAATTCGATCGGTACACAAAACGTGATTGGTTGATTTCGTAGAACGGGCGCTAGAACAGCGAATGCTCTTTTGGTTTAAACGCAAAAGCTTTTACTTTAACTGATTGTTTGTTATTATTAATATTTGTATTATGAAATTTCTGGAATTCTGTGTGTTCGTTACCCTTCGTGTTTATCACTTGATGGTCTCATCGGAAGATCAGTGCTGGCTTGCGCCATCATCACGCTGAGTTGAGACCATTTCGTGACTTTGTTTAATTCTGTTTTGTTAGTATATAGTATGTCTTTATTTAGTTAAGTGGTACATAGTCTAAGAGTAAGTTATTATTTATATTTTGCAGACAAACGGGTCTTAATCGCGTAAACTTACGTTTAATTTATATCCTGACGTTGTCTGCCTGCGACCACGGGTGTAACGTCATGCCCGAAACGTCAGGATATAAATTAAACGTAAGTTTACGTGATTAAGACCCGTTTGTCTGTAAAATATGAGTGATAATCGTGAAAGTTTAAATCAATAAGTTATTATTTTATTCTATTCAGTATAGTTACCTCCATGAGCGGCGTGTGGCCGTTCTCGTTGTGGTCCTCGACGTTGGCGCCGTTGTCGAGCAGCGCGGTGACGCACTCCTCGTGGCCGCCGGCGCAGGCGTACATGAGCGGCGTGTTGCCGGAGCCGGAGACGGCGTTGACGTCAGCGCCGTGCGCTATTGAGCTGGCGTTAGATATGGTCGCAGCAAATATCCATGTCCGCCAGGTATTGCTACCGTACTGTTTAAAAACCAGTCCAGCCAGAAAGTGATAAGTCTGTAGTGTAGTTACCTCCATGAGCGGCGTGTGGCCGTTCTCGTTGTGGTCCTCGACGTTGGCGCCGTTGTCGAGCAGCGCGGTGACGCACTCCTCGTGGCCGCCGGCGCAGGCGTACATGAGCGGCGTGTTGCCGGAGCCGGAGACGGCGTTGACGTCAGCGCCGTGCGCTATTGAGCTGGCGTTAGATACGGTCGCAGCAAATATCCATGTCCACCAGGTATTCCTACCGTACTGTTCAAAAGCCAGTCCAGCCAGAATGTGATAAGTCTGTAGTGTAGTGTAGTTACCTCCATGAGCGGCGTGTGGCCGTTCTCGTTATGGTCCTCGACGTTGGCGCCGTTGTCGAGCAGCGCGGTGACGCACTCCTCGTGGCCGCCGGCGCAGGCGTACATGAGCGGCGTGTTGCCGGAGCCGGAGACGGCGTTGACGTCAGCGCCGTGCGCTATTGAGCTGGCGTTAGATATGGTCGCAGCAAATATCCATGTCCACCAGGTATTCCTACCGTACTGTTTAAAAGCCAGTCCAGCCAGAAACTGATAAGTCTGTAGTGTAGTTACCTCCATGAGCGGCGTGTGGCCGTTCTCGTTGTGGTCCTCGACGTTGGCGCCGTTGTCGAGCAGCGCGGTGACGCACTCCTCGTGGCCGCCGGCGCAGGCGTACATGAGCGGCGTGTTGCCGGAGCCGGAGACGGCGTTGACGTCAGCGCCGTGCGCTATTGAGCTGGCGTTAGATATGGTCGCAGCAAATATCCATGTCCGCCAGGTATTGCTACCGTACTGTTTAAAAGCCAGTCCAGCCAGGTAGTGATAAGTCTGTAGTGTAGTGTACCTCCATGAGCGGCGTGTGGCCGTTCTCGTTGTGGTCCTCGACGTTGGCGCCGTTGTCGAGCAGCGCGGTGACGCACTCCTCGTGGCCGCCGGCGCAGGCGTACATGAGCGGCGTGTTGCCGGAGCCGGAGACGGCGTTGACGTCAGCGCCGTGCGCTATTGAGCTGGCGTTAGATATGGTCGCAGCAAATATCCATGTCCACCAGGTATTCCTACCGTACTGTTCAAAAGCTAGTCCAGCCAGAATGTGATAAGTCTGTAGTGTAGTGTAGTGTACCTCCATGAGCGGCGTGTGGCCGTTCTCGTTGTGGTCCTCGACGTTCGCGCCGTTGTCGAGCAGCGCGGTGACGCACTCCTCGTGGCCGCCGGCGCAGGCGTACATGAGCGGCGTGTTGCCGGAGCCGGAGACGGCGTTGACGTCAGCGCCGTGCGCGGGGTCTAGTGATAAGTCTGTAGTGTAGTTACCTCCATGAGCGGCGTGTGGCCGTTCTCGTTGTGGTCCTCGACGTTGGCGCCGTTGTCGAGCAGCGCGGTGACGCACTCCTCGTGGCCGCCGGCGCAGGCGTACATGAGCGGCGTGTTGCCGGAGCCGGAGACGGCGTTGACGTCAGCGCCGTGCGCTACCAGCAGCCGCACGATATCCACGTGCCCCGCGCTCGCCGCCTCCATGAGTGGCGTGCAGTCGCCCTGGACATAAAGATATACCCCCTTATTCATAAACGTCTGCTAACTTAACAAGCCGCTAAGTATTGTTTGTCCCTTTTGCACTTATGGACACATTGTTAAGACCGAAAGGGACAAACAATTATTAGCGGCTTGTTAAGTTAGCAGACGTTTATAAATAAAGGGGATAATTTATATGGGGCTCATTATAAGACTCGGTCACTCAACGAGCTTTGGAGAGGGTCGCTAAGGTGCCACTCTGCGAAATCGAATCAGAAAGCGATCCGGAGAAAAACAAATGTAACCGACATTCCCCGAATAATCCCTAAGTTGTTGTCTAAAGTGAAGAACCTCGCACACGCACTGGACCACGCATCGTGGGAAGGGCCCCCACAAGGTGTAGCCAGGTCCTGATAAAGGTTGCGGAGTCCACTGGATGCGGGCAGCTCATTCTTCATTCTTTGTTGGAGACCTATTGCCAGCAGTGGATGTCATTCTGTTGATGATGATGATAAGAGCTGTTGAATAGGCTTGGTCGATAGTTGTTCTTCGCCAAGCGACGTGACATACAGTCAGCGTCAAATACTTTATAGCAGACAAATCGTTCGATGGCGTACCTAAGTATTTGGCCACTGACTCTGCTACAGTGTAAAGTACACACTATCACAACCATCTATGTTCTGCTTCCTCAAACAGTAAGGATGCTCCAATGACTAATTATTGCACGCATTGTATTACCTATTTATGCTAGCACATTTAAACCGACGTCATGGTTGCACGCTCTTAGCTAGTTAAATTGGAGCGGTCACCGCATTGCTAAACGCTCACGTAGTAAGAATAGCGATAGTCACACTAAATGACTATTTCACGCTAGACGACAATAACCGCAAAATGCCCTATTATATTCACGTCATCAAGAGTCAAACAAGTAGGTATCAACCAATGATCCAAAAGTAACAAAGCTTTGGGAAAAGTTTTTTTCCGAGTTTTCAAAATCAGAAAAAGTTGAATAAAATAAACCACAACAAAATAACTGGGTCACCAATATTTTTGTGACACCCTAAATAAGAACAATGAAATTCTGAGGATGAAGGCAATAGTAATGGACAAACATCCAATTAGGTATGTATAAACTTACACTTATTGATTTGATCATTTTACAACCGTATATTCTTAGGACTAAGGTTGTAGTGCTCATTAGCTTGTTTTTGTTTTGCTCACATCTTCTAACTAAGCAAGCCGATATATATTATTTGTCCCTTTCAATCTTATAGACATAATGATGACGGACGGAGAAACGGTTATAAATAAGGAGCTAACAGTACAATTTATTTTGACCATCTCACCTTGATCCCCCGGTCCTCAACACTGGCGTGCATAGCTAGCAGCACCTGCGCGAGCTCATAATAGCCCGCCGAGCACGCGAGGGACAGGAGCGACTCGCCCTCCTCCGTGGTCTCGTGCACCGAGCGGCCCTCCGTGAGGAGCTTGCGGACCGTGCCCACATCGCCGTCCGAGCAGGCCTCCGCCAGCGACGGCGCGCCTTCCGCGCTCGCCGTCGTTGTAGGCGTCGTCCCCGTTGCCGTCGAACCGCATTGGGTACTGAAACAAAACGACAATTCAATATCGAATCAGATACCCTTTCAATTCTCGCTCGAAAGTATATCATCAGATAAGATCAAAGCTTCACGAATCACGGCCGCGAGCCCCGCCTCGATCGGGCCGATCGGAGAGTCGTGAGACTCGACCGCGAACGGGCCGAGAAGCGGGGACGCGTATCGGCTCAATCTCGGATTGTCATCACATGTGCACGTCGTTTATTTGCTAGACTGACGTTTAACGTATGCGTATTCAGCGTCATAGAAACGTAACCTACGACAATAAGTGTAATCATGGAGATTTATTTTTTATCAGTTTAACTAGTTTCTTTTTCATTCTACGGAAGCGAAATAGAAAACCTTCCTTCTTAATCGTAGCCTGAAATACCCAGTGGTAGTGTTCCAAAGCTTGTGATCCACACTGCTAAAAATAGCATTAAAGGTAAATGTTTTGGTACATACGACTTTCGTCTGACTTTCTAAGAACAAAGGATATACGTATTAACACAAGCAGTTAAGTAGATTTCCCCAACTGTGTGTTTCTGTGTTGCCAACTTGCACTACTTTTCATGAGTATATGGCTTCTTGTCAGGCTTTCAAGGACAAAATAGAGGACAGACATATATAGAAATATTTTTATCGACAACTACTCTTAACCTCTTGACTGCCATAATCATCTTTACGTGACAAATTGTGGCGGTCGAGAAATTAAATACTGAATCAACTTTTTAATTACACACTCACTACTGTGGATACTGGTTAAAAACTTCCCTCCTACAATCCATGATTTAATTGTATTAATATTCCTAGCCTTTTTCATTGTGGCCCGTCATAGAGCATATTATTCGAACCACATTCATAGATAGTTACTTTTGACAAAATCTAACGTCATCATGAGTGAACATCATCTAAACTTTAGTCCATTGAACAAGCCAATGGGGCAGAAAAACAGCGACAAAAAAGTTGATTGACCCAAATAATAGTCCTCTCATTCATAAACATCTCCTAACTTAACAAGCCGATAAGTATTGTTTGTCCTTTTCGGTCTTATCAATTTGTCTAATAGACCGAAAGGGACAAACAATACTTACCGGCTTGCTAAGTTAGGAGACGAGGTAAACATAGCTCCCCAATATTATGTGACATTTTCGGAGTAGTTACATTTCGACTATGTATCAGTGTGACAACGTTCAAATTTCAAGTTGACAAAAGTGCAACATAGAACCTTGTAAAATTGGGTCAGCGATATGATGGTGATACTAACGGCTTGTCCTGGTGGTGGTGGCGATGGTGCGGCGGCGGCTGGTCGCTGCGCATGCGCGTCAGCGCGGCCGCGGCCTCGTCGAGCGCGCACGACACTGATGACGTCAGACGCCGCAGCACTTCGGGGTCCGCCAGGTGTTTGCCCTCGCCAGAGAGCTTGCCGATGCCTGCACAAACGTACTCGTAAATAAAAGATAGCAGAATAGGTGATAGCCAAGCAAATTATTCGCCTCATCTACATACACTTTCTATGCAGAAGTAAATAGTGAATATCTTGGTGAACTGTATGTAGCAGGAAATTCTCACTAACATACCCTGTGTGTCAAGGAAAGGACACGTTATTCCTGTCTAAGAAAAGTAGTGCAACAAAAATAAGTACTTTCATCAAATAGGTTTTTTCGCATGGGACAGGGCGTCTATATAGGGTAACCCTTCGTTTAATAAATATCTTTCTTTTTGCTCGTACTTTATCAGTATATGATACTGAGCATGCTCTTAAATGGGTCAGCACTATTTTTGTTACACTTTGTATGACACGTTCAAAGCAGGCGAAAGACGAGCGCAACGTAAGAATTTAGTGATGCAGCACTAACAGAGAAAGCTGCAAGGTTTTATTTAGACGTCCATTATGATCAAATTCGTGTTCTATTCTTGGTAAGAATATGACACGATATTTCTTGAAACTAAAAAGATATCGTTGTCAAAAGACACACGTCAGCTCATCACATAAATAAAAATAAGTCTAGTATTTTCATTAAGCTTAACTTTAACATTTAAAGTTTAGTAGGGCGAGAATGATGTCAGAAAAATTCAAGCGGGATATAAATTAATTGAACTCAAATTCAAAATGGTACATTGTTTATCTTTATGAAGTGTCCGAAATCGTCAATAAGACTTAATAAAACAAAAACATATTTTTTTATTATTTTTAACCCTGAATACAATACACTCCTTTTTTAAGCAGTCGTGAAAAATATTCTTAATATTCGAGTTCATCCTTCGATAGAAAACTCACTTACCGCGTACAATACAACTAAGATCTTCCAAACCGCTTGTGTGAGATTGGAGTGATAGAAGAGAAATCAAATACAGTCTATATGAGTTATTGAGATTAATTTTAGCAATAAAAAAAATCAAGACGCCCCTCGCCTCTCACATCACAACATCTTTCATATATTACCAACATATACCATAATGTATACCATCATAACTTATCACCATAAATAAAATGACTGGGACTAGGTCGATTAGTGTAAGATGTCCCAAGATATTTATTTATTTTAAAATATACCTGGATTATGAAGATTTTTTAAGGGAGGCTTGATGGAAAATAGTCCGGTACCTCTGGCTCAAGGTTTCCATACTATTGAATGGGGCGAGTGCAGTGCGTCCTCCGTGAATAATTGAAAAAGTAGCTTGTTGTGAACCTTGCTCTTTGAGCGGAAGTCTAATCGAGTGAGCGATGCACACCACACCAGTTACAAGAATCAACCGATTTGTTTTAGATACAATAGAACCGCTTAAGCGGGTCGGTACCGGTACCGAGTTCGTTTCTCGATTACCTAAGTCCTAAACCTATGTTAGATGCTATATCCCGTTTGATACTTTGATGTAGGGAAATCGATCAGAACTGTTTCAGATTTTTTTTCAATAACGTTCCTGGATATATGACTCGATATAAAGTATTGAGAAATCCCCAATTTATTAATTTATCATTGATAGACAGAAATCGAGAAGCTGCAAGAAACGGGAAAAGATGGTACCGTGTAGATAAGTCATGTACAGGTTTTTAAGGTATTATAGTAAAGCAAATACGATTACCTACTTGATTCGTTAACCACCTATATGCTACAGTACTACAGTTACTTAAACATAGGCCGTAACTTTCATATTATTATAGCAGGAAACAGAGCCGGGTCTCAGTAACTCGACGTATTGGACGAAAATGCGCATTACAAGGAAGCAAAAACTTGGAAAGAGGTAATACAATACGTTTCAAAAATATGCTCACAATTTTGATCCCTGTATCTCAGACATACGTACTGAAATGTATACGTATTTATTAGACATGTGTGTTTAGACATTACCTTACATATATGAAATACCTACATGCAAGCAGATTTATCGACTCTAGTCCTAGACTTCGGGCACGAATAGCAGAAAATGTTACCTATGATTAGGTACTTGTTATCACTACTACAGTAGTATAAAATTAAATGTTCGATATAAACTACAGTTGTAAAAGTGTACATGGTCATTCATGTAATTATGTTGTCAAACGTTTATAAAACAACGCTTTTAAGTGGACGTGGTTTCAGTAATTGGATTTATCAGTTGGGGGAAATAAATAATAAGCACTCTTAAATAAAAAAAACCGACCACGAGCATGTCGGGCCATGCGTAGTGTAGGGTTCCGCAGTTATTCAAAAACGGCTGGGCTGATTACGTTGGTAATAATTTTATTTTTGATGCGTGATTAATATGTATACCTGTACCAAATTGCTTATTTCTACTAACTGCCAAGGAGCTATGCTGCGGGCGGACATGGCGAAACTATAAGGGTTCTTAGTTCACTACGGAACCCTAAAAATGGGTAACCTTCTAATCATTGACCTTCGACTGGCCTATAAACTGAGGTAGTAAAAGTAGTAGTAGACAGTCATGTTGTCGACAAGTAATAGTCATTTTTACATGTACAATATATATATTTTTTTCATTTCAGCTACTCTGGTCTCCGTGTATTTTATCATGAACCTACTCAGTCAAAAGTGGCGCGACATCGAGAAGCTAGCGCGCCGCAGTGACGTCACAAAAAGGGGTCGCATGTATCTCGGTCGCGCCAAGTAACAGGAAAATCAGGTGCATCGAGATTTTTAGGATAGCGATACTGCACTTACACAATATCATTATGTTGTTATATTTGTGTAAATACACCCGC
>JALPQI010000654.1:0-26033 GCA_025490895.1 Thaumatotibia leucotreta | reverse complement strand
CTGTCAAATCAGGCGATCTTGGGGGCCAGTTAATGTCACCTTTTTTTTATCACACTTGCTGTCTAAGCGCGCCATTGCTTGCATGCCACTTGCATGCATAGCGGGAGTAATAGAAAAGTGAAATTCCCTAGGGAGTAATACAAATGTCAATACGTCATTTAATAATATTTTGTCTTAACCCTTAAATCGACAACGACACTTTTTTTGAAAAAATACATAAAACTATAGTTTTTATGCCTATTTATATGATTTTAAATTACAGAAAAATAATAAAAAAAATCGCTTATCGATAGTTTTTCAGAAATCATATGTCAAGTATGTTGCACGTTGGCAACTATGCAGTGAATAGGTATTGGGCTTAAACGTCCAGTATTTTTGCCATTGCCAATTGTACGGTTAATTTAGTTTATTATATTTTTTTTTTTTTTTACATATATTATATGAAACAAGATATTTTATGTCAAAATCCTTATTTAAAAACTTATAATTTCAATAAGTAAGTAGTAATATCTTAGAATCTGTGAACTACAAATGAAAAAAAAAAAGGACACTGAACTTCAAGGCTGACATAGAATAATATAAGTTTTTATAAATGGTACATATAAATTCCCCTGGTTCTATGTCAGCCAAGGAGGTTGGAACTCTTAGGGCGCCTATAGAGAGACGGCGTGGCAGACAAAACCCGTGCCGCGCATATGCGTTTTACGCATATGTGTTGTCAGTACCTCTCGGGACGTCATGGGTATATAAACTATAAAAATATACCAAGCATGCCGCATTGCTCTGTAATCTGGTGCAGGAACCAGTCTACGTACGTTAATAAACAAAATTCAAACGTTTCCTATCACAGGTAAGTAAAAAAAGTTATATTAAATTCAATATAAAATTAGTATGGGCGAGAGACATAGTGAAGAGACACGACGCTGAATTTGTTATCGATAGTCTATGTAAACTCTTACAACTAAACGGTGTTAGTAGAAATTAAAAATTTGTTCCCGAGTTACGGACGTTTCCTATGTATAAGTAAGTATAATTATGTGTATTTCTCTATTTAAGTACATATATATATCGTCGCCTAGCACCCATAGTACAAGCTTTGCTTAGTTCGGGGCTAGATTGATTTGTATGAGACTGTCCCCCAAACATTTATTTATTTATTTTTATTTAGCAATAATATAATATTTATCTAGAGTGCAGACAATGAAGCAACTATACAATAACATATAGTTTAAGAAATTCTGACTTAATTTTTAGATTTCCTATAGAACCATGTGTCAGAGAACGCTGGATAACGGCGACTGGAAAGTTGAACTGGTTTCCGCAAAAACACGACACAGTTTGTTCGGACCACTTCCAAAATGACTGTTTTGTAAAAACAAATCCGAGATCTATATTGTCATCCAATGCCTGTCCAACTTTAAAACTCCATCCTGCGTTTGACAAGGTAAGTTAGCTTTGCTAAATAATTTTATTATGTTTTAAAAGTAAAGTACCTTTTAAAGGATTTCTGATGTTATCTGTTAATACATATTAATTTAAGTATGTAATTTCCTGGTGTTTCTTGTCCCATAATTAAAATAAAATAAAAAATAAATAAAAATAAATATCTTGGGACATCTTACACAAATCGACCTAGTCCCACGGTAAGCTCAATTAAGGCTTGTGATGTGGGTACCAGGCGACGATTTATATAATAGATAGATACATATAGATACTTAAATACATAGACAGCCATGACCAAGGAACAAATATTTGTGATGAATAAATACACAAATAATGCCCTCGCCAGGATTCGAACCTGGAGCCTCCAGCTTCGTAGGCAGGGTCACTACCAACTAGGCTACGGAGGCTGACTTAAAAATTGTATTTTAATACTGTTCACTATTTCGACGTTACAGTCTTGAAGCTTCCGCCGCATTCCCTCTAGCATAACCGTAATAGTAATGCATTTTTGCATAGTCACGTGAAGTAAACATAATCACTTGTACGCAAATTGAAGTCAGTTAAATAATCGTAATGCTAGTAGAAATCCGCGTTAATAGCCAAAATTATAGGGAAAACAAATAGTGAACAGTATTAAAACACAATTTTTAAATTATTAAGAAGTAACAACAATCGCATCAAATCATCATCAAACTTCTTTTGTTTTTTTGTTCTTTTTCTGTTAGTGGCCAGTGCGTGATTCAGAACGAAATTGATTAAGAGAGGTTTTGCTTTGCTTTAATTAATTTTCACTGAAAGTAACAAATTTAAATTTTGCATTTAAGTAGGTACTACATTTAGATTTCCATTTTTAGATTGAAGCCATGCGAATAGTGCAATGAAATTTTTTGCGTAGCTACCCGATAGATAGAGCAAGTTTTTAAAAGCTAAACGGTATTTTTTTTATGTAATTTTATTTTTTAAATGCTCTTTGAAGTTTTGAAAACACTGGGTAATATTTTTTTTTAGTTTTAAATTTTTTTAGCCAATTTAAAGATCTAACGATAGTAAATGTTACTATTCTAGGTCGGCCAATCTATCAGCTTACACCAAAAAAAAAATAAAGTGTCTATTACAGCAACTCACGCTACCAGAAATAAAAATCACATCGTAGTCGGTGTTGGGTGAAAAATAAGAAAAAAAATCATAACTCCGAAAATACGGAAAATCGCGGAACATACATGGGGGTGATTTGGATAGCCCTTGAGGTCCTCTACCACCCACCTTCAGTATATCACTACTTCTTGGGACACCCTGTATAACTAGACAGAGGTTAAACAACAGGCGGTCTTAAGACCGTCTTAAGACTGTTTAACCTCTGTCTTACCCTTAACACTTGTTGTTTAACTTTAACCTTAAAGCTAACAACTTAATGTAAGTAGGTACTTATTGTAAATATAAATTCAAATAAATTTATAAATTTTACTGTTTTTATATCATTCATAACGACATCATTTTAGTGAGATTTTAAAAATGAGAATGTTTGAATAGCTTTTTTCAAGTAATATTTTTAGTCAAATAACTGTTCGTTGTAATCTATCGATAAAAATATCGAGCCACACCACAACACTATTTACATTAACATGTCAAAATTACCTGACACGATCGATTTCTATGAAAATGACAGCCAAGGCCGCCTCTATCTCTAAGGTTACACACTAAAGAGGTCCGTGCTCTGTGATGTCAGCCTTTGATTTCAGTGTATCTTTTTTCCATTTGTAGTTTACAGGTTCTACGATTTAGGTTCACAATTTAGTAAAATCAATGCATTTAGAGCGGCTTAGTTTACTTGGCTTATCATCAACAGCGATGTCCTAATGATGTCCTTCTCATACGGGAAGCAAAACTTTTTTCAGATTGAATTTTGTTTACATGTTTGTTGGACTCTTCTCCGAGCAAATTAAGTTGCTCCTATAAAAATCAATACAGGGAGTCACTGAAAATATGCTGTTTTCTGTACTGCTGTGCAGCATCTTCCTTGTCTGAGTTTTCGGCATCTAGGAAACTTTTTTGGACTTGAAATCACACAGCTTTATTAGAAATACATTACATAAAAATAATATATAAATACATTAATAATTATTTAATATATTGGGCAGCAATAGCTCATTCAGTGCGAAGATCTATTTCGTTATTAGTACCTACGTCGTTATGAGTAGTATGTAAAAAATGGCCATATAGCAATATTATGATATAGATGTTATTGCAGGTCACTTAGTACTGGTTTTTTACATAAAAAGTGTCCCATTTTCATTTCATTTGAGTGGTTTTACTCGAAATTATAATGTGTTGATGAAGCACGGCAACATTGGCAACGAGAAAAATACTGGACATAGTCAAAACACCGTATCATTGGCAACGGGAAAAATACTGGACATAGCAACAACAACATAAAACATGGCGTAGTTGCCAACGGGAAAAATACTAGACATTCTACTTTGCAAGTAATAAACTCATTGATGAACTGTGTTAGAAGTTTCAAGTAAACAGAAATATGTACTTCAAGTATTTAGTTAAACAGATGTGGAAATTAAACAATACCTTATCATACAAAATTACGAAAAAAAAAATGTTAACGTTAGGCCAGGCGACGTGTCCTTCCCAATTGGGTATCTTGGCGGCGATTTATGACAAACTAGCGTTTCTGTTGGCTCGACACATTTTTTTTTCAGAATAATAATCATTATGCAATACACTTACACTGCTTAGTTTTCGCTTCAGCGTTTTGGTTTCTTGTGTAGATTTTTGTGTTTTGGATGTCTAGTATTTTACCCGGTATCGAATTAAGGGTTAAAACTTATTTTTTTGAAAGAGAAATTCTGAAACTATAAGACATACTAAGTACCTAGTATTTGTTTTTAGAGACCATAATTATCTATCATCGATTTTGATAAAAAAAAAACTGCATTAATACATTGAAAAAAAAAACGTGTTGAATATGTGAAAACAATGTATTTTATTCATTTTAAGGTCTCTGCCCACTAGACCGTAGCATACCATGACCGTAGCATGAACGTATCAGACAAAAAAAAATTCTTTGTATGGAAAAGTATGAGACTATGCCCACTAGGACGTTCCGTCGCCGGCCAACACCGTCGCGTGCCATGCACGGACCGGCATGAATTGTCGGCGAGAATATTTTGCCGGCCCCGACACGCTACGTGCATGGCACGCAACGTTGCCGGTACGGTGTGCGCAGGCGGCGAAACGGTGAGCATACGGGTTCTATTTACATTTTTGTATTGTATAATTTACAATTTTTATCCAAAACTCTCCAAATTTTTCACTTTTGATAGAGAGTAATAATTTTCTTATGGCGAAACAACGCAAACAATATAAGCAGCATCGCTATTATCTGAAAAAAAACTTACTTAATTGATTGTAAACCCGCAAACCGAAGATTTTCATCGAGATTGAAAAATATTACTTCGTTTCTTACAAACAAAATAATTAAATGAAATATCAATTTTGAAACAGTCGTGTAACATAACGAATTTATCCAGATAGATTGCACAATTTGTTTCTTTTTTTACATGGTAAGAACCATGCTTTTGATGTGGCTTTCAAAAATAAATTTTATTGGTTTTAGAATTTTATTACAATATGTACCTACACAAAATCGATAAATATTTTTTTTTTTTCAGTTGCTCCCTTGTTATTTAAAATTAATTATTGTTACAAAACTACTAGAAGATGTAAAAATAATCAAACAAAACCAGTACTTGACGGAGTCACATTGACAATCATGACAAGAACATAATGTACTCTCATAAATCTATAGACAATATATTTACCAATTCCAAGAAGTTTCAGTTTAGATTACATTTACCAGTGTCTAGGTTACCTAGACATTGATAAGTGTAATTTAATATGTATTTTAATAATAAATAAACACATTCCGCCATATAAATGTATAAGTAGCATAACTGACGATTCGAAAGTGCTCGTTGCTAAGCCTACTCAATAAATAATTTTTGACTTTGACTTGACTCAGTTACAACTCTAGTACTTCAATGGATTTCGATCGCAGTTTACGATGTCTGCCCAGAAAAATAGGTGTAGAAATAAACTCCTAGGAAAATACTAGCACAGCGATAGTAGTCTAAAAGGCGCGAAAACAATTTGAAACTGATAAAACTGTGACAATGGAACGATAACGACGGATATGAATCGCTCATACTACGGGGATGATACGTAGTTGCGACGCGGATGATACGTGGTTGCGACGCGGATGCAACGGTCACTAAACGGGCTTAGCACGGATATGAAACGATGTACACACGTTATAGTGGGCATAGTAGTCCGTATCGTCTCACATTCCGTGTCTGATACGTTCATGCCACGGTCATGGTATGCTACGGTCTAGTGGGCAGAGACCTTTAGACATCATGCTTCTTAGGGGATATGGTTCCTAAAAACAAATACTACTATTTACTGCTTAAGACCTACACAATGGATATCCGAATAGAAATAGTGCAGATAAGTTTATTATTTCAAAACAACCGGATTCGATTCCCCTGCTGGGTAGTTTTTTTTTTCAAATATGCAATGCAGTTTTTCTGTTTATTAAAATCGATGACATGGTTCCTTTCGTATATCCGATAGTTTCAGACATTCCCATACTGACTGATTTTAATGAGCCACCCTGTATTTTAGTAAAGCAACAATAGCATAAACATTTATATATATAATATCATATACAATGTATAATATCACTGTTACTGATGTCAAGCCTCCGCAGGCTCCGTCTACCGCTTACTATCGGACGGTCCGTGTGCTTGTTTGCCACCAACATACAATTATCTCTAATAATACACGAGCGAAAAGGAAATTCGTAACTCGTGTAGATTTAGGTACATGGTACATTTAGGTTGACTCGTGTAGGTTGGTTTGTGTAAGATGTCCCAAGATATTTATTTATTTATTTATAGCCTGCTAAGCACTCCCTTCGGTCGTGCTTTAATTTATGTCCACTCGTTCCACTCCACTTAATTTTTTTCGCACTTGTATCGTAATTTTCTATTTTACTTTCGGAAATTCGTTACAATTGTCACAAGGCTTAGAACGATTTTCGTAAATTCTTGATATGAGGTTCGACCTAAGTTGGAATTTCGCTACAATTGTCGTATTTTTGTGACAATATATAATTTACCTTCGCTTAAAAGACGGTATTTATTGTTGACTGCTAAAAGTTTTTGCAATATATTTGAAACACAAACAACCACACGGCCCGTCTGATGATAAGTGGTAACCGTAGCCCATGGACGAATGCAATGGGAGAAACAGTCATTTTACAATTCTCGGACTTGTCACTGTGGTAAAATAGGATCCGCAAATGACTTTTAGGTATTCTGTTCACCCTTTATACTTTTTTAGTTCCGTTCAAATAAATCATTTGCTAGCTTTACGATTTTATTTACTTATCCCATATTAATATGATTACATCAATAAAAAATCAAAATTGAATTTATGCATTTTCAATAATGATGCTTGAAAACTTCTCTTTTATCTAGGAAACTCATTTACTCACCCACAACAGTGCCGTCAAAATCATCTTTGACATTGACAACTTAAAGTAGTAGTAGTGACAACATAGTAACAAATTAAAATAAACTATGTAACGCAGACTTAAGGTGGATTTCCTATAAATGTTCCGATCTTTATGATCATCCTGACTGCTTCGATATCTTTGAGTCATGTTCGTTCCGATATCTTTACCTACTTGTACGTTACGAATTTATTGAAAAGTGACTGCCCCTAAATTTATGACGAATTACACGCTCCCAAATCATTGCCCTTTTCTCACGTAACGAATTTATTGAAATTTTACGTTGCTCCGATTTATTTGGGGACCTCGACCGCTACCATATATCTGATGGGGACTGTACTTAAATATAGCGGTTTGTACTTAAATTAGAGAGATAATAGAATTGTAATGTATAGTTTTAAACAAATATTCATTTCATTCATTGTATCTGAAAATAAAGGCTTTTTTATTTTATTTTATTTTTATTTTTATTTTATTTTATTATTTATTTATTTATATTTCATTGAGACCCGGAGGGCACCGTTTGTCCAATAATAATAGTCTTTCATGTCAAATCATCGTAATCCACACAACTTTTAAGTCTAAGAGGGGACTGCTTTCGTAGTATTTATGTAAATAAAATACACTAAAGGTATAGTTCGAGAAATATCAATTACAAACATGTTTATTTTTACTATAATGTAGGTAGAAATTTACCAATTTATATTTTACGAACTATAATCAGTAAACTGTAATCAGCCACTGTCCAAGTACCTAGTTTATACATATATGTGACAGTAATTCTGAGTCTTCAGTAGAAACAAAATAATATCTGAAGACATTAAGGTCGTATCTATACTTCGTTTTATTTAAGATTAGAATTATCTGTCAAACGGGTGAACAAAGAAGCAGTGGTCGTAAACCTTCCTTCTTCGATTTCGGCCGATACCACTGAATTTCTCGGAACTTATGTACGTACATATCATTTGATATTTACCGATAGCTGAAGTTTTCGCATTTATTATTAATTTGTTGGCAAAACTGTATTTAAAAAAGTTATAAGTTTTTAATAAGCAAGATGGCGGCAATTTAGAAAAAAGTTGAATATTGAAGGTTTTCGTTTAGTGTTTGGCGGTTTTAAAGTAAGTATTTTTTTTATAAATTTGTAACTCATATCGAACCGATTTTATATTTACTGAATTTGATGAAGTTTACAGTTTAAAATTTAACAATATTTGCATAGAACATATTGCGAAATACAAATCAAATTATTTATTAACTAAATATTTTGATTTGTACTTTTTAATTTTTCTCCAGTAGTCACACTACTTAATACTATATAAATGATAAATATTAGATGTCATATACCAAAGAAAAACGACCAAGATCACCTATGTCCGAGGTGGGGATCGAACCCACGTACTCAGCTTTCGCGGCTGATGCCTGTACCCCTCGGCCACTCGGTCTTAGCAACCACCGGTCAAATTTCTCGGGTATATGCAATCCCTTACAAGGCTAGGCGCCTTTGACCATTCTCTGAGGGTAAGCAATACATGCCTGCCACCTCCTATTTAGAATACTTTACAGTTTTCTAGAATAGCTAGAGAGAACTGGTGCTGCCATCTATTGAACATATTGCGAAATACAAATCAAATTATTTATTAACTAAATATTTTGATTTGTACTTTTTAATTTTTCTCCAGTAGTCACACTACTTAATACTATATAAATTATAAATATTAGATGTCATATGCCATATACCAAAGAAAAACGACCAAGATCACCTATGTCCGAGGTGGGGATCGAACCCACGTACTCAGCTTTCGCGGCTGATGCCTGATGGCTGATACTGATTATGCACTCCCAATACTTTTATAAGTCATGCATTTAAGGATTAAAACTATCGGTAGGTATAAAAGCGGACACGATGTTATAAAGACTGAGCAGATACTCGTAACAATAGTAAGACAACCCTCCCTACCCATCGGCAACGTTGTTTAGTATTTGTCGCCATTATAGGCGGCTTTAATCTGGGACGCTCTAATGTAGTTTGAATTTGGTAACAAATTAGAAAATAAAACTCAGGTGACATACATAGTTTTATTCACTGTCAGTGGAAGAGTCCGAGGACTCGGAACCACCAACGTTTATAATAATCTTTTCCATAGTGTTATCTATTATATTATCTAATTTAATTTAAAAATGTATTTTCTTTTAAAATGTTGTATACCGTAGCCAACGATATGCCAGCAGTCTCAGCAGTCTTTTTCACACGGTCCGATTTAGTGGAATATTCCTTTCTATGGCACATTTCTGACACTAAGTAATTTGTAAATATTCACCACTATCCGCTTTTCACTGGCAATCACAGGATTTTTCTTTTGCCGCTTCTTCTTTAGAGATGAAAAAACGTTAGCCGGAACCGGGTACGACTTCATCCATTTTAAATGTGCACCAACAAACAAAATATCTAAATAGATCGATAATTAATAACGAAATTGAACAAAACCGATAACAACAATCTTCAAGAAAGCTAACAGCAATAGAAAACACAACCGACTCAACCGACAACAATATGAAATCGAATAACAGATAGTGACAGTGACATTTTAAAATTGTGTGAGAACTCTGCCTCTTTAGGTTTTTTAATGTACAAACTTTCTATGAAAAATTACAAACGCAATTTATTAAAATTCTTATCTTTTCGTCTTAAAATATAAAATTAACTAACATTATGTTTCTTATCTGTTCACAACACTGAGTAATGTATGTATTAATATAGCATGATAATAAATACGTGATATTTAATAACTCGTATTCACTGATCGATCCGCAGAATTTTCCTGTAAAAAAAACCTTATATCTCGTTCTGCAAAGGTCTTTCTAATGCTAAAAAAAACGAAGTATAGGAGTTAAATTCTAGTAATAGCGACAATCTGTGCCTTCAGTACCGGGGAACTTAACCCGTAGGTATTCCTAGTTCTTATTTATTGTAAAGTCTTACAATTACAACATGTGTCACATCACATAAACATGAACTACTTGAACAGTTGCTTATTAAACTTTACTATTACCATTACCTAGTTGCCGTGTGATGACGGTAGTAAGAATACATTTGTCACCACCCCAACTATTTCGTGGTAAAAGTTGGCTAAGGGTTTTAAGTGTCACTGACCATTTATTTATCGAAGATTGATGGTGAGCAGCAGCATCATGATAGTGGACACAGTACTGCGATCGCCAACCCACTTGCCCAGCGTGGCGATTATGAGCATTTACCTCCTAATGCGTTCATACGTATAGGCTAAGGAAAGACCGTTGCTCAGCAGTGGACTGATATAGGCTGATGATGACACTTAACTACGAAAGTGTTCCCCTGTTAGAAGTAATAGCTTATACGTTTAAATTACTATTGAGACAGCGCAGCACTAAAACAATAAGTTTAAAATTGTTGCAAAAATGTTATACAGTTTTGAAACAAACAGTGTTTCCACTTACAAGTTGTCTAGTTCTTTGTTAGGACTAAATATTTAGAGAAAATATACTACAACTCTAATCCGGCTTTCATTCGCCATACCTATTCACTACGTTTTAATAAATATTTAAATGTGTTTTGAGCAAAATAAGCGGAAAACAGTCGCTATTTGTACCATTTTGCCTACATTTACGCCCCAAATTTGTAAGAAAATTATCTAAGATCGTCATTTACGACCCTATCAACTCTAATTGCTCAAAAAAATCGTGGATGTAAAGGACATACATAGCATTTTGACGTGTCCTTTACAACATCTAACTTCTAAGCCGTTTAGCTTATCACTACGATTGCTACACCAGGTCAAAGATACTAACAATCTACATTGTTTTCATATACACGTCACAAATATAGGTCAAAAAACAAAAAAGTTATTGACAGTTTCCTAAAAAAAAATAGTTTTTTGCTTCTCCTGAAAACCTGCATTTTGTCCTTTACGACAATTGAACCCAAAGGTATCGATTATTACCTGGAACAAGTATCGCCGCATTTGTTCTAACAAAATAGTCTGCTGATATTTACGAGTAGAGGGGACGAGGTAACGCACACATACAATTAATACCGACACAAAACAACAACACTCATGCCACACTAATGCAACTAATTTACATAAAACATTAGGTAATTATGCACGTGCACGAATTCGAAATAACAGAGTCGGGCGTTGCCAGAGAATAGGTATCGTATCGATTTATTTTATTTATTTATTTTTATTTTATTGAAACAAAAGTTTACACGACACTACAGTTTACACCAATGCGTCATGAAACTAAAATTAAAAGAGATACAAATAAAGATACACAGATAAAGGTACATATAAAAAAAAAACAATAAATAGGTTTAGGTGACACAACAGCGTGGCTCTGTCGAGTCATCTGAACCGGCGTAGGGTTCGGCAGATTGCCCCGGAACCGCCAAAACACAACGCCTTTCGGCCAGAAGTCTGCACTCGCGATGGTGTCCTGCAGCGGGCGCGGCACGCGCACCACAAACGAGCTGAAGTGCACGTAGTGGCGCGACCGCAGCTGCTGCACCCTCAGCGAGCAGCCAGTCTTCCGGCGGACATACTCCACAACGTCTTCAGCCACGGCGGAGTAATGCAGGCGCGACACATAGAGCGCCTTACCCGGTGTAGCGACCCGAAGACCAGAATTAACCGATTCGGCGGTGCCACACAAAGTCATACGAGGCGCCCTGCGCACCTTACTCTTCTTTTCCACCAGTGTGAAGCCCTCCTTATCCACACAGGTGCGGGAGGTCTTTTCCCTATTGTGAGCCCATAATTCACCCGCTTTAGAGAGTGTGTTGACCTGGCCAGCTGCGGCTTGCTGTCCAGCAACGACGTCGGCATAAGCTCGCTTACGTTGCTTCGAGGAAACATAAGGCGGCCGCACGCGCGGGGGCTGCGCGGGCGGCGGATCGGCACGTGCGACACATTTTACAGGGTCAGCAACGCGCAAACAGGACTACGGTCTTGAAATTTGACGCCGCTTGCCGAGTAGGAGCGTTATTCCGCAAACTGGTGATTTCGTCGCGTAGCTCGGCAATCGTTATTTGGGCCGCGTCAAACTTTAAAATTACATCGGCAAGTCTTGTCTTTAGAGCCACGATTTCCTTCGACAAGCTGCGAACGTCCACGTCATCCAGAGGATCAGATGGCAGGCTAGCTCCCATCTTCACGAACTCCGGAAGCCGGTCTTCGTACTCCTTTAGGATTTTCTTGATGTCCCCAAGGGTCTTTTCTCCGGTTTCATCTCCTCTCCGGTGAGGAACATATAAAAAGGAGAAATAAAATAGGACAGGGATAGGATAGGGTGAGGAGGATATAAAATATTTATTCGTAAGTAGTAATAAGTCACAATGACGTCATGTTACTTATTTAAGTACGAATTCATATAATTTTCACAGTCACACTTATTTGAAATACACACCATACAATTTCCTATTTTTGTTTGAAATAATAAAATTTTTAAGATATGTATAGTTTAAAATACGTACAACACAAACAAAGATTGATGAGTTTGTGTATTTATTTACAAATATCAATTTTACAAGAAACAGTAAACTTAAAATTAGCTTTAGCCCCATCGTAAAATCCATTTTGACTAGCTAAGTATTTAGTGTAGTATTGATTACCTATAAAGTAGCGGATAACAGGGCTCTGAGCCGATACAAAAAAACCGAAGGACGTGAATATTTTTAATGATTTTAATCCAGCAAATTACTTAGATATAGTGCTACAAAATACTATAGAGAATTGCGGAGGGCGCCACTGAGCTTTAACAGGCCACATTTATTTTACCATCTAAATGATATTGATTGAAAGAAAAATTTTAACAAATTATAAATATTAGATGTCATATACCAAAGAAAAACGACCAAGATCACCTAATGTCCAAATCAAAGTATTTAGTTAATAAATAATTTGATTTGTGTTTTCGCAATACGTTCAATTAAATAGATGGTAGCACCAGCTCTCTCTAGCTATTCTAGAAAACTGTAAAGTATTCTAATAGAAGGTGCAGGTATGTATTGCTTGCCCTTAGAGAATGGTCAAAGGCTCCTAGCCTTGTAAGGGATTGCATATACCCGAGAAATTTGACCGGTGTTTGCTAAGACCGAGTGGCCGAGGGGTACAGGCATCAGCCGCGAAAGCTGAGTACGTGGGTTCGGTCCCCACCTCGGACATTAGGTGATCTTGGTCGTTTTTCTTTGGTATATGACATCTAATATTTATAATTTATATAGTAGGTATTAAGTAGTGTGACTACTGGAGAAAAATAAAAAGTACAAATCAAAATATTTTGTAAATAAATAATTTGATTTGTGTTTTCGCAATACGTTCAAATGTCAAAAATTTAAAATAAATACATTTATTTATTAAGATTATTATTCAGCCTCTGTAGCCTAGTTGGTAGTAACCCTGCCCACGAAGCTGAAGGTTCCGGATTCGAATCCCGGCGAGGGCATTATTTGTGTATTTATTGATCACAAATATTTAACAGCCATTACCTATTTAAACATGACATCACAGTAAAATAAACTCAAATATTAAATTAAACTAGAGATGTATACTCTCTGTACTCTGTATACATAATTTTGGAGATGTAAAGTGTCCCCAATGTCAGTTAATAAATAATAATAATAATGATTTGGAGGTGTAAAGAATCTCCAAATGTCAATAAAAAGTAAATAAAAAGGTGTATGAAACGAATGTTTTATGTCAGAAGACTGGATGGATGGAAGGCGGCCACTTCACTAGTCAGTACACTGCTGACATTCATTTGTTTGTGGATTTTGCATCGGGAACGCTAAATGCAGCTGTTTCGGTGCGTGTTTGAGCACTAGTAATTCTTAAAGTACTTAAGGTATAACTGTAATTATGGTGTTATTTTTAAGCTAACATCCTGTACTAACAAATAACAACACCAACAACCTTCATTAACGACCTAGTTTACATGAAAATTTAAATTAATTGAAATATGAAGGTGAATTTGTTACTATTTTTTATTTTTAATATTTTTTTTGGCCTTATTGTTAAAATAGTTGAGTGAAATGATTAGCTTAATTAGTTTGCTTATCTAATGAGCTCTCTAACGAGTTTTTTTTGCAAAGATATGACCGATAACAAACGTATAATTCCAGAAATACCTCATGTACTATATTCGTCTGGTTGAAATTTTAAAATTGCCGGCATTTAATTATCGATGGCACAAAAAAAAACATTGCATGGTAATTTATCGATGAAATTGATTGTAGTTTAAGCCCTTAAAAGCTCCGACACCGTTGACCAAACACCCTGTACATTGCTCAAATGGACTTAATTTAGGTACTTACAGCTGTATTTGCGCTATGCAGTTGTCTGTGTACGGTCGAGGAAATTGAATCTTTAACAGTTTATGGCTCATTTTACATTGGACGTGCTTAGTACATACAAGCAAACCAAATTAACTTGACCCGCAAAGTGCTGAACATTCAATTTCCTCGACTGTAGGTACTTGCCTTAACATGGATTTTTTGATCATGTTCCTCGCTTGACCACTGGTTTGACCCTCGTTTGGTTTTATCTGGGAACTTATTCAAAACATGCAGTAGGAAACATTTCCATATTTTCTTATAGTATACTTTTTTAGTATTTGGGACAATAAATGTTGGGAGGTTAGATATTTTGTTATCCTCCGTAGCCCAGTTGGTAGTGCCCCTACCTACGAAGCTGGAGGTTCCGGGTTCGAATCCCGGCGAGGGCATTTTTTGTGTATTTATTCATCACAAATATTTGTTCCTTGGTCATGGCCGTGTATATACACGGTGGAATTTAATCGGTGAACAGGAACCCATTTTTCTAATTCAGTAATCGATGGCGGTCACGTTTATGTAGTACTTAAGTGGAACTAAGTATTTTTTTAGCATAATTTTTTTTTATGTTGAATTTAAAATTTATTGTCACCCTACTAATGGTTTAGTCTGAAAAGTTTAATACCTCTTTTCAAACTATCAGCCATAGAAATTTAAAACATAAATGAGCAATAACCACTGAAATGCTTTAATTTTTGCGATAGACTCTATTCCTATGTAAAATAAGAGCGATGCATGGCTGATAGTTTGAAAAGAGGTATTAAACTTTTCAGACTAAACCATTAGTAGGGTGACAATAAATTTTAATTAAAGTTTAATTTCAACATAAAAATTTGTTATGCTAAAAAAAAACTTGGTTCCACTTAAGTACTACATAAACGTGACCGCCATCGATTACTGAATTAGAAAAATGGGTTCCTGTTCACCGATTAAATTCCACCGTGTATTTAAGTATCTATATGTTATTTGTCTATTATATATGTATATCGTCGCCTGGTACCCACATCACAAGTCTTAATTGAGCTTACCGTGGGACTAGGTCGATTTGTGTAAGATATCCCAAGATACTTATTTATTATTATTATTAATTAATTAAGTACAATATCTTTAGGAAGTTAAACTCGATCGAAAAGTTAAACTCAATCGGCGTTTTATGAACCCACCAGTCCCAAACTCCCAATAAATACACACTCACACACCGGCAATGAAAACGGGTCAGGTGGTTTTTTTCATACAAAATAATGCAAACATGGAGATTTTAAATATTTTTTAAAAATATTTTTAGTGTAGGTAAAATCTTTTTTTAAATCAGGTTGTATTGGAATTTCCCTAAATTTATAAATAAACCCAAAAAAACTCTAAAATTGTCGTTAGGACCGTTTGTATAGACAAAATGTAGACCGTTTAAGAAAACCATCTAAAATGTATGGTAAATCGAGTTTTTTAATCATGAGTTGCTATTTTTAACCGACTTCAAAAAGGAGGAGGTTTACAATTCGTCGAAATCTTTTTTTTTTTTATGTATGTTCCCCGATTACTTGAAGACCCGTGGACCGATTTGAAAAATTCTTTTTTTGTTTAAAAGGGTATACCTTCTAGTTGGTCCCATTGTCACCGAATCCAGATCTGATGATGGGATCTTGGAGAAATCGAGGGAACTCTTCAAATATTGTAGGCACACATGACATTTTTCATTTATTTTCGACGACTAATGAAGTATTTGCGTCTAGTCATGAACGTCTTAAGTCGGTGATCTGATGATGGAAGATACAACTCCTTAGCAATTAGGAGTTGGGTGATAATTCTTTAAATATAGCATATTTCGTGTATTTTGGAAGCTATTCGAGTATTTGCCTTTTGGTGGTCATCCCTTCATGTTGGTGAGCTGATGATGGATGGTACAACTCCTTAGAGATTAGGAGTTGGGGGATAATTCTTAAATATATCACATTTCATGTATTTTGGAAGCTATTCGAGTATTTGCCTTTAGGTGGTCATAGTCTCATGTTGGGGAGCTGATGATGAAAGGTATAACTCCTTAACGATTAGGAGTTGGAGGATAATTCTTTGAATATAACAACTGTCATACATTTTTGAGATCTTTTCAAGTGTTTGCTTAGTAGTTATGACATGTTGGTAGCGGTTAGTGATTCTTTAAATAGGCATGCTAAGGCTGTTACCTAATCTTTGAAATAATTCATACCTGCTGATGATACAATGTAGAACTCCTTGATAATGGGATAATTCTTTGAATATCGCACAGACAGTTTGTTGTATATTCATGTAAGTTAGTCAGTATAGGTTTTCTGGCCTACTACAGTGCAGTACATTGTAATTACACATACTAAATAACGATTTTATATAAATTACACTACTAAAAAGCAAAAAATAAAATATTTTAAAATAAAAATAAAACCGCCTTCAAAAATTCGCCAGAACTAAAAAGTTAAAAATAATTTTATTTCCTACTTCTTAGGATTTCCTACCCAAACCTTTAAACCTTTTACCTTATTCATTGAGATAAAATATTATGGCTAGGTATACTACAGATTTCTTAGAAGTCGGTGCCAAGCCAAATATGTTCACTTCGCGAGTATTATGTATTTGGGTAGAGCTTTGTAACTTACTGTCACTCCGGATATGCTTTCATCAAAATGACTGAGGCAGACCATTCTGTTGATAAAAGCATAATCGGAGTGACAGTAAGTTACAAAGCTCCATCTAATATATACCTATGAACGTATTTGGCTTGGCACCGACTTCTAAGAAATCTGTAGGATACCTAGCCATAATATTTTATCTCAATGAATAGGGTAAAAGGTTTAAAGGTTTGGGTAGGAAATCCTAAGAAGTAGGAAATAAAATTATTTTTAACTTTTTAGTTCGGGCGAATTTTTGAAGGCGGTTTTATTTTTATTTCAAAATATTTTATTATATCTACGGAGTCATCTGACGATAAAGTTCCGTTTTTTTCGGATCGGGTGAAAACTTTTGGGTAATTCCAATACAATCTGATGTTAAACACGGTTCAACTTGTATTATAAATAGGTATTAGTAATCAGCATGTTTCCAGTATTTTTTCTATGAATAAATCCACCTGACCCGTATTAATTGACCGCGAGTGTAGTTCTCAAGAGCCAGGGAGCTCGCTAAATGGGCGGTAAGTGTCCCCACTGATGCCCCTGACATAACTCGGCTGAATCAACTGTCACTTTCGTCTGAACATCGTCGACTGACGACTGGTAATCTTATTTTATTAGGGTTACACGGCATGCAGGATTTGATTAAGACTTATTAAATGCGGATGTGGATTGTGTTATTCCAATTGCTAACCAAATTTTACGCAGCAATCCAGTGTATAATGTAATATTACAGGCCTAAATAAATAAATAAATGTTTCGGATTCTCTTAAGTGTCGTGGACTAATATCGATATAATATTGATTAACATGATTGTGAAACAAAGCTTTTTTTATTAAAAAAACCCTACTCCGACAAAATATACTTATGCATTCAAGAGATTGATTTAAACTTTAAGGATTATCACTCATGATTTTACGATAAACGGCTCTTTATCGCGTAAATTAACGTCAGTCTACCTGCGACCACGGGTGTAACGTCATGCCCGAAACGTCAGGATAATATTAAACGTATGTTTACGCGTTTAAAACCCGTTTTTCTTTAAAATATATGCATTCGACATTTTAATCACTGACAATTAAACAGAATCCGCAGTTGGCCAGTGTATCCCTTTTCAGTGTTTCTCGTATAATTAAAGAAATGATGATTTTATTTCATAATGAACGAAAGAGGAAAAATCTACTGAAGACTCATTTGCCGCTACTTCTCTATTGATAATATGATTATGTTATAGTAAACATACGTTCGTAAATGTTTTTTCCCCTCCATAGCTCGTAAAGCGCTCGTTTATCCTTTAATACGAACGTGTAAAAACGCATATTATTCACTTGTGTGGCAAGTAAACCTTGGAGCGTAGCGCGAAGTAGCATTCGTTTAACAGATAACAAAACGTAAAATGCTAATTAAATAATTTGTTTGAGAATTTAGTGTTAAATTCAAAATAATTATGATGATTTTAACACATAAATCCTAAAATTCCATAAGTAACAAAATTGTGTTAGTGAATGTTGATAAGATGACTAAATGCAATCACAAAACGCAGAAAATGTCAACATTGTCAATGAATATATATATAGGTTATAATCTTTATCCACCGACTCGAACACGCATAAAAATATTAAACTAAACAACTTTCAGAGTGTTCTGTTATAATTTTGTAAAAATAATGAATGCGAATGTAATGCATTGGCGTTGGTGTGCAACTACAGGAATGTGTTAAAACCGTGCTGCGTTTACTTTTTCGTGCGAAGTTTACTGCATACAAAATCTTGCATTAAATACATGATGCATTTAGAAAATTATTATCACTAACCTGATGATGATTGTAATGTGAACAAATAATTACCATTTTTGAGTTTCCTCGCTATATTTAGTGGGGGTAAATGTTTTCTTTCATCAATTTGATTCAAAATCTTTTTAAATGTATACGACGTATAAGTAGTTGCCAGTTGTGGCTTATTAAGTTTTTTTGGTAGTTGTGCCTCCGCGAGAAATAGCATTTTTTTCATCCAAATTCAAGGATATGAATGTCTTTAAAAATATGCATAATAAACCCTATTATACTCTCTTTAATTTTCAATGTATAAATTTGGTTACTCTCGCTTAGGTACTTGGTTTAGTTAATATCATAGTTTAAAAACTTACCATGTTTTTTGCCATTTTAAAAACGCAAAGTTAGAAACCTTAATTAATTAACCTAATTGGGTACCCCAAAAAAGAAAAATGCCCTCT
This sequence comes from Thaumatotibia leucotreta, assembly GCA_025490895.1. Classification (NCBI taxonomy): domain Eukaryota; kingdom Metazoa; phylum Arthropoda; class Insecta; order Lepidoptera; family Tortricidae; genus Thaumatotibia; species Thaumatotibia leucotreta. The sequence continues at coordinate 6,766 of JALPQI010000654.1, read as the reverse complement.
AATGCACCTCAAATTACAACCAAATCCCTTGAGGGGGCTAATCTTTTTAGCTTAGCCTGCTAGACCCTTTCACTTCAACGAACGATTGAACGGCAATCACACTTGGTCGTACGACGCATGCTAATTTAGCGGTTGCCTGGCAACCTTTCACTTTGATTCGGCGACCGCATTAAGGTGCGTTTAAACCAAAAGAGCGTTGTTCGCTGGGCGCTGTTCTAGCGCCCGTTCTACGAAATCAACCAATCACGTTTTGTGTACTGATCGAATTTCGTAGAGTGGGAGGTTAGAAAAGCGAATGCTCTTTTAGTTTGAACGCACCTTTAGGCGAACGACTAAGTGTAATGAGGGTTTTCGATAATTTTTCTACCACCAGGCGGCGCTTCGTACGCACCTGGTCTCGACAACTGTCAGATTCATACTATTCATAGGCACCTGGGCCTAAAATATTGAAATTCTATTTTATTTGGAAGAGAATTGATTTTGTAATGGATTACGACTAATACATGGTCGTCGAACTGAAGATTGAACTCTAAAACAGGCGCTCAAAGTCACTGGTATTAAAAATAATTACTATAACTTTGTTAGTTTCATGAGAATTGACTTGGAACTATTTTATTTATTTATTTTAGGTAACAATATGCCTAAAGTAATGGTTTTCAGAATAAATAAACCTAATAAATATGTTGAAAATTAAATGCGCGTATTTATTTTGACAGTTCGTTAAACGGTCGGCTCAGTGCTGCCATCTCACCTCCCCATAGCGGCAGAAAAAGTTTAAAAAACCCTCATTGCCGCTTAGTGATTAAATGAGACACATCACTTAAGGTTGTGACTGACCCAAAACTGCTGCTAACAGTTTTGGACAGCTATTGCCTATAATATCATGCAAATGCAGCTTACCATTTATAGATAAATTTCTTATTCATCCATAATTTATTACAATTGCATTCTGACGACACTTTGGTGTGTAATAAATACATGATTATGTATTTTCATAATCCTGAAATAAATATTGTTTGTTCTATCGTCTCAATGGAAATTGCTAAATTAATAAACAGTAATATTTTGTTATGAAATATTAATGTTTGTTGATTATGACATTAACGGCAAATGGCAACGTCATTTGTTGTTAGAGCCGTATCTCGCCTTTCACGACATTTCATTGCGATAAATCCGATGCACATTTTTATTTTATTTATTATATTATTTCATTATTTCACAAACTATTCAATAAATTTATGATAATAATATCAACAATTTACCTTTGTTGTAAATTGTTGTATTCAGTTTAATACGGGCTTTTTATTATACATGTCTAGTTTCACATATTTTTATTTATCAAATTCAAATATTCAAAATTTATGAAAGTATTTTCGACAGATTTTATCATGAAATTTCTGTATATAAGGCTGGGGTTTTCCATAGAAAGGGTTCTTGCGTTTTGACCGCGAAAGGGTAAAAACCCTGTCTTTTCAGTGAAGGCATCCCTGGCGGGCGAAGCTCTGCCCAAATTATGTTATGTCAAGTATTCTGTGTGTATCTATTTAAATGTTATACTTTATTTCTTACTGGAAATTATGGTGAGTCAACCTAGTTTCTTCCAAACATTAGTCAGTAAAGTCAGTCATTCATTTGGGGAAGGGTAATTATAACGTTCATTCTAAAATAATTTTAAAATCTATATTCTCTAACAAAGCCTAATAATATAATTCAATTCTGGGCTGTTGTTAGTTAATTCGTTTTGGTTTTCTAGGTTCTCTAATTCCCTAGTGTGGGGAGCGTCAAGCGATGCACTGTCAACTGTTAAAGGTGTTCACTATAATATAAAAGTAACAATGATTCTGTCAAGTTGAGTCCAGTAGCTACAGACTGATCCAAAGAGTTTTGGGCAGACTGTTTAAGGTCCATTTGCGAGGCGAAGCAGTGCATTGGATCTTATAGAGCAGAAGGAACGCTCACCTTGGTTGATCATTCAGAGAGAATGAATGTATCAATTATCATTATTTTTAACAAAAGTGCTTGCTTTTCACTCTTAGACCCTGGAGAATTTGAGTATTAGCTGCAGCTAGGCTTAGTTTGGGGTTATACTGCAATATGATACGCGTATGAATACTTGGTGCTTCTTTTCATCTTTTCCCTTTGTTTGCATTGCAGTTAGGTTCCGAAGCACTGTAAAATTTAGCTAGGAGTAGTGAGGAAGCCCAACTGACAGAGTTAGCTCTACACTGGTTGGTTTAGCGTGCCTCTTTACCCCACCCAAAATTGCTGGAATTGTTAATTTAGCTAGCAGATGTGTTAGGGTTAAAAGTACTAAATTTGTTAGAAATTCCAGTCAATTGACAGAGGTCACTTAGATGGTCGGGGATATTCCTCTCTGAGGAATTTTATTTTTAATGTTTCATTCTTCACATTATATATTTTATAATCTACATTACTCTTTGTTCTACTAAATGTTTCATTCTTCACATTATATATTTTATAATCTACATTACTCTTTGTTCTACTAATCAATAAACTTCAATTTCAGTGCTTAATAATGTCAAAACTATCTATCTTAATATTCCCTCAAATTCAATAAAACAATGTCACGTTTTCCTTTCAATAAATGTCGTTTTTCTTTATTACTACATGTTCGAATATCTATTTGTTTTGTGTCCAAAGGTTTAGCTTGTTTCACATTAAAGAATCTCTGTTACTATACGGTTCACAACATAGGTGTCCTACCCTAGACTAGACGATCACTGGCCAATTTAGCATCAAGTTATCAATTTAGTATTAAGTTATCAATTTATCGTTAAGCTTCCAATGTAAAGTATAAAGTTTATGTTTAATAAAAAAAAATATAATTTATAATTTAGTTTTATTTATTCAAAAATAGGGAGGGGGGGTTGTTTACAAGGTGCACTTAGACCAAACGAGCATTCGCTCATTCTATACCCCACTCTACGAAAATCGTTCGTTTCACAAACCATGATTCGTCGAAATTCGTTGATTTCGTAGAGTGGGGGATAGAATGAGCGAATGCTCGTTTGGTCTAAATGCACCTTTAGATTTGCGATAGTTTGGTTATTATGTCACATCCACAGCATAACATGTATATCATTTCACATTTTAGTTAAATGAGCTGAAAAATTTAACTGACAGTTCTTTAAGTAGACCATCATAGCCTTCTAACGCCCAAGGTCCTTCCTACGTATTACATAGTAATAATTAACTTGGTCATTCAGACTCAGCTTCTTCAACGGGTCCATAGTCATGTCATAGCATACCACGATCCTACCTGTAGGACTTATTACAAAAGCCGACATTTTGCTTTCAAATTACGCGCCAAGCTAATCTGACGTATTCAATAAATAAAATCTCCATCTTATATTTATATTTCCCGTAATGAAAGGTTCCCCGACTGCAATCGAAACAAAATATTGTAAGTAATAAGACAAGCGCCTATACTTATGTAGATACGCTTACAAGAATTAACCTGAAAAAGGAATTATTTGTTACTTTTCAGTTCTATTAAAACGGCAGTCGTGTTTTTTAATTTTTTAATTATTTTATTTATTTGAAACCTTTTAGTGAATCTGGAGATTCCTTGAAATTGGATAGAATTTCAAAAACCGACTTCGCACAGGGCTGAAGCTTCGCTCCGGGGGCCCGAGGAGTGCCCGTCCCGCTAATTTTGGGGGCCGGAACGTAACTGGAACCAGTGTAAATCTATATATAAGGCCAGGAGCGTAACTATCGGGGTGCTTCAAGCGCGAGCCCGATGGTCGGAGGCCCGACGAGCAAGCCCAAGTGGTACAACCGTCCTTCTTAACTGCCTTAACAATCGAAGCCAGAGCCTAGCGCTACCACACTACGTGATGAAATATATAGCGTAACATGAAAACGAATCGGAGATCTGTAGATCCTACGATCGTTTCCACAACCTGCGAAGGCTATAAACCGAGCTCCGCGTAGGGCCGAAGGCCCAAAATGTCCCCTAAAAGGGCACCAGCTTGCAAGGCCGAAGGCTAAGCTACCAGAGCCCAGCGCTTCTTCGCTATTAAAAGAAAAGTGTAGCATTAAAACGAATCTCAGGGCCGCAGGCCCGAAAAATCGTTTCAGGCCTGGAGCGCGGCCACCCAGTGCGCTTGCCTTCGAGCTGCGTGAGACTCAAGTTTCCAGGCAAACCTACTTTCATTCATACCAACTCCCCTGCGTAAATGTAAAGGCCCAACCTGACCCTGATCTGACCAAAAGCCAACGGCAGAACGGTAAAAACCTTGCCCCCCCCTTTAGTCTTCCTCTCCAGCACCATATGCCTGACTAAGCTCGTTTTCTAGTGAAGTTGTTGTACCCTATCATGTGCCTAATTACTAATTTGACATTTAACAAAAATTGTAGGATCATATTTTGGATGAAAAAAACCGGCCACGTTAAATGTCTCGTACACGAAACGAGACATTTAATGTTAAGATATATTTCAAGTTTTAAATTTTATGCGCATGTTACAACACGTATAGCAATTTTGTTTGGCCACAATTGCTATTGTGATTGTATTTTAGGGACATTCCTCTGATGTGTGAATCATATCGTACGTTCTTTTTTTTTTAGGGTTCCGTAGCCAAAATGGCAAAAACGGAACCCTTATAGATTCGTCATGTCCGTCTGTCCGTCTGTCACAGCCGATTTACTCGGAAACTATAAATGCTACAGTAACGAAATTTGGTGAGAATATGTGTTGTATGAACCGCTACAGGATTATGATACTAAATTGTAAAAAAAACTATTGGGGTGGGGGCCCTCCATACATGTAACTGAGGGATAGAAATTTTTTTTTTAGTTTTACACAAGCGTGTGGGGTATTAATAGAAAGGTCTTTAAAAATGCTATGAAGGTTTATTAATCACATTTTTATTTAAGCAAATCGTTTTCGAGATATCAGCTGTCAAAATCTGAAAAATGTGTCCCCCCCCTCTATTTTTTAAACTACACGATATAAAATTCTGAAAAAAATATATGTTATGCACATTAATAAACTCTATCAACGATTTTTGGTTTGATTAAAATATCTCGTATAGTTTTTGAGGTGGGTTGATTTAACTGTATTTTTTTAATAATAAATTGATAATGGTACGGAACCCTTTGCGCGCGAGTCCGACTCGCACTTGGCCGGTTTTTTGATATTGTATTAAATTCTGGCAATTCTCCGCAACGCTGGCCCAATACTTGTTGGGAACTTCTCATACATCCTTGAATTTTTTCGCAGATGTATGCAAGTTCCCTCACGATGTTTTCCTTCACCGTAAAGCACTGTGTATACTGTACTGGACAAATTGTCAAGTTCTCGCCACGATTTTGATACGAATTCGGCTGTGTGGGCTATCATTTTTCCAGCATTTAAGTCCACACTTGTTGAACTAATATAATTAAGACTGATTATTGAGCTATTTCTTATTAATTAACCGTTACTTTCGAACAGTTCGGACAACTGAGGCAACTGTGGCAGCTTTTAGTGGTCATGTCATCATCAAAATATGACAACTTCACTTGCCTATGAATTATTATCGGATCCAATGTTTCAAATTGTTCAGATTCTATGGGAAATTAATATTTACTAGCTCTTGAAATTTTACTGATAACACTGAAAAAAAATATCGCCCGAAATTCTATTTTGTATCGAAATTATGGAGAGAACTTTTGACTGGTACTGTTTATCAAACGATATATCGTATATAAGTTTTATTTGAAAAATTCATAGGTTACGAGCCGGGGATTGAACCCCTTGACCACAAGCGCGTATATACAATGTATCTGTTTCATACACACTTAGCGGTCAAGAAGATGTATTGTGTCAACGATGACAGTCCTGTCACGGCTTAGGCGTTGAAAAAAAACTCCAATAGTGCGATGTAGAACTTTTCAAGTTTTCTCTTCAAACATATAACTTGTATATATATTTACAATCTGCATACAAAATGCTTTAATTTGATACCCAAATCATAGCATTTAGATGACACATTATTCTTTGCGCTTTAACTGTATTTTAATGAAACTGGCTGTTCTAGAATAAGTAACAAACCTATAAGTTATATACATGTTAGTAATCGTTGTTTGAAGCTCTTCATTTTGATACCAAACCACAGTAGATTATTTTCGCTCTTTTGCGGACACGCTGTATAGTAAACGCCCTTAGGTGCTAAGACGGTACGCCTTATTAAAATACTAAAATGAGCATCAGTACCACATTTTTTATACGGCTGGTTTTGGAGATATAAATTAATATTGCACGAGGTCAATGACCTCATGAAAACTTTAATTATTTTTAATTATTAAACTAAAGGAATTGAATCCGCACTTTTTTGTGGAACCAGTTACGTATTAAAAAACATACATAAATTAAATGCAAACACAGCTATATCTACTCAAAAATTGGAGTAATTAAATGTTTCGTAAATATTACAAATCCTTTTTTTTCTCGGTCGTTTCTTCAGTGTAGCGTTAGGTTTTCCGGTAGAGCAGTGCAGAATATGGCTCTTAATAACACTTTAAAAAATCACGTATTAATATTACAGAACCTTGGAGATAAGTCATTTCTAAGGTTTTCATGATTACCTATGGTAATAGGGTTGTCTATTATGTAAAACGACACATGTTAAGGGTAATTCACAAAAAGTGAAAAATAATTCGACAACTCAATCAAAATGTACGTATCTCGTTTAAACAATTAATTTTAACAAGTTGAAAATTGGTGAAGTGTGAGGGACGAATAAGAATGTACAAAAAT
>JALPQI010000653.1:0-16184 GCA_025490895.1 Thaumatotibia leucotreta | reverse complement strand
TAAGCCCACCTGAGTTTCTTATTGGTTCTTCTCAGGAACGGTGTAGAGTTTGAACCAGTAGTAGATTTTTTTCTCTCTCTTGATATGTCAGACGATTCGAAAATGCTTATTAATAAGCTTACTTGAATAAAGAATAGTTTGACTTTGTTTAAAAAAAAGTAAGCTTAGCACAAGATTGGTTTGACAGTATGTCGCCGCGAGATAAAAGTTCCTTTCTTTTACTACCTATCTATATTAATTAAAGTGGAACGGATAATTTATCTCTAAAAAAAATCTGTATGACCCATTTGTGTTATGCAGGTCGGCAACCTTCGTACCCCCGCACACCCCCGCCGTCACGCAGCCGACACAGACGCAGCCCTCGCAGCCCCACTCCAAGCGAGAACACCCCCCTACTGGAGTCAAGAAAAAGGTACGGACCGACGTCGCTAATTTCATTCTTGCATGTTGAAGCCGCGGGAATCTCTCAAATATCTACAGGTGTTACACCATCCACCTGAAAACCTAGAACGGCGTGATTTGGTAGGTTATACTGAACAACTTTTACTATAGAGCTAACCCAGAAATCTCCAAAAAAAATTGGCTCTTTCATACAAAATGTCTTTATCGATCGGTCAAAATATATGAAATAGTATATTTCCTAACTAGTGCGGGAAAACTTTTTTTCGGCGAGGGTTAATATTGGAATCAGAGTGAAACGAGAGCGTCAATCACCCGAGATAAAAAAAAATTTTTGCACGTGTAAGTGACGATTTTTTTCATAACAAGTGCGTGAAAAAGAGAAATTACCGCGCGCGAAGCGCGCGTAAAGTTCGTTTTTGCGCACTAGTTAGGAAACGGATTTTTTTATTTTATTTCGTGATTGGCCCCATAGTAAAAGTGGCTTAGTATAGCCTACTAAATCACCCCGATCAAGGTTTTCGGTGCATGGTGAACCACTCTGTATTTTTTTTTGTTATTATATTGTGTTTTTTATTAATAATTAATTTCAAAATAAATCACATTAATACTTCTTTTAAATCCACTTCGTAGGCTTAGTCACAATACAATAAATGATAAAATCCGCCACATAATATTTATATAATGTGATTTTTACGAAGCCTGTGTGTAATTAATAATTATTCTCTGTATAATTAAAAGTCATTTCGGAGAGATAAAATGTTTTCAATGCTGAAGTAAAAGCAATGTTGAAGAAAAATAATGATAGTAACAGAATTTTGAGGAGAACATGCTTTCGTCATGCACGATAATAGGCATGATGACTGGCAAGTCAAATCAGCATCTTTTTTCGAACTGTCAAAACGATCACCACTATGGAATTTTATATGAAATACTCAAAAGTGACGTCACGTTTGAGTACTGCCAAATGACCTACTCTTTTAAGTTCTTTTCAATTTATTAAATAGAAGTTCTGTACAAAAATTACTGCAATCTACATCTTAGTAATAATTTCTTCGTGTATTATGTCGTGCATAATGTTAAATAATTTATTTTTACTACAGTCATCATCCCTATTGTTTTTAGCCTATTCTTATTGCAAATAATATTGAGTATGAGTTTGTAAATGTAAACGTTTCTATTGTTTGTTTTAATGTGGCGAAATGTGTACGTCCCATATCCCTCAATCGACGACTTCAATCTCTTAAAATCCTGCTTAACTACATAATCCCTCAAGATTGTAACATCAGTGAGCAATTCTTTTGTATATTTTCATATTAATAAGGTAGATTTAAGCGTCCACATATCTATCTATATCGCTAGGCAAGACATGCAGAAACTAAACTTTGATTAATTTGTTTAAAACACACAAATTAATTGTTAACTGACGTTACAGTCTTATTAATTTATGCAGTCAATGTTTTCTTTGCAGTAATAAACAGTGTTCTACTTCTACTTTTCAACCGACTCCATAAAAAAGGATTCTCAATTCAAATCCGAGGGTTGCGTGGTGAAACCCGATAAGTCGAGATAATTTTTCATTGAAATGTCAACCTCACGTAAGTGTCATATAGTTTGTATTTCAAAGAACGGTTTGTTCGACTCACCAGGCAACCCTATTGTATGTTTTTTTTTTTGTTTTTTATTAGAAAAATATCTCATTTGTGTGTCAGGGTCGGTTCGCGGGCGGCTCCCGGGCGCGCGGCGACGCGTTCGGCACGGCCACGCCGCCGCAGCCCGCGCCCGCCGCCTACTCGGCCATGGACGTGGACGGCGAGACGGACTCCAACCACGACACGGCGCTCACGCTCGCCTGCGCCGGCGGCCACGAGGACCTGGTCGAGCTGCTGCTGAGCCGCGGCGCCGACATCGAGCACCGGGACAAGAAGGTATGTCACTGCATAGTCCAGGGATCGGATAACGGTTTTTGCTAAGAACATGGACGTGGACGGCGAGACGGACTCCAACCACGACACGGCGCTCACGCTCGCCTGCGCCGGCGGCCACGAGGACCTGGTGGAGCTGCTGCTGAGCCGCGGCGCCGACATCGAGCACCGGGACAAGAAGGTACTGTCTCTGCGCTTATGCGTACATCATCAGTAGACTCCAACGTGTCGCACTGACATTAGACACTGAATGATGTTTTCACCGACTATCGATATCGATGCTTATGTTATGCAATTTCATGGAAGAACAGAGTTACTAACGAGAAAGTTCTTGAAGTTGCACAGCTGCCAAGTATTACGGCCCTGCTGAAACAGAGGCGTTTGTGGTGGCTTGGGCATGACCAACGGATGTTTGCCAAGGCAAATCATGCTGAGTCAAGTGGCATTTCAAAAGCGTAACGTAGGGCGACCCATGCATCGTTTCAAGGACTGCATAAAGCGGGACATTGGCTACATTTGATATCGATTGCCGCGCCTGGCAAGATCTCGCTGAGAACCGTGATGACTGGAGGCGTGCGATCACAAAAGGCTGAAAAATCCACGACGATGCGTGGTTTAAAGAATTAGCCAATAAGCGCAACAAGCGGCATGCTCGCCAGGGGGCTGCCATTGATTGCACAACAACAACATTTGTGTGTCGCAAATGTGGACGCATGTGCCTTTCCCGAATTGGCTTATTTAGCCACGAAAAACGTTGTTTTTTACAAACAGACGCTGTTTAAATCATCTGCAAAGATGTAGGTACAAGGCCTGTAGTGTAGTGTGTTATGCAATATTATTTATGATATTGCTAGAAGGTAACTAATAATCAATGTCTCTGAGTCTACCGCTGGACCTAGGTCTCTCCTAATAACTATGCATTTCGACACCCACGGAAAGATTTGGGGTGGTGACAAATGTATTTTTACTGCCGTCACTACGCGTACTGGCTAGAGCTCCGCTTGTGGGTAAGGTAGGAAAGTGGGATCGTGAGACACCAACACGGCGCATGTTTGGTTGCCTTGTTGAATTCCAGTGTCAGATTTATCTAAAGAGCGAGTAGACCCGGGACTCCAGATTCATTAGGACTTCCAGATATTATAATGGTCATAAATTTTCTACATGGCATGGAGCTTGCCTGGCCAGAGCGATAAATATTTTAAATTTGGCGTTTGAACAGAGCTAGCCATGCAGGTTAAATTCATAAAATTTCTTATTACTAAACAATATAACTGTTTGTTCAATTTTTTTCCGTTTTTGCAATGACTAAACATTTCCTATTTCCATATTACCCAGGGCTTCACTCCTCTCATCCTAGCGGCGACCGCGGGGCACGAGAAGATCGTCGAGATCCTCCTAAACCACGGCGCCGACATCGAAGCACAATCGGAGCGGACTAAAGACACGCCTCTCTCTCTCGCGTGCTCGGGCGGCCGCTACGAGGTTGTCGAGCTGATCCTTAATCGAGGAGCCAATAAGGAGCACAGGAATGTGTCCGATTACACCCCCCTCTCGCTGGCCGCGTCCGGCGGCTACGTCAATATCATCAGGCTGCTTTTACACCACCAGGTACGTTTGTTTATTTTATATAGACATATTTTTAAAGACTTGAATGACTGAGAATTTATGGCACTAAAAAGATCACTTAAAAGGCCGGGTCTACACTGAATAAGCTGTCTCTAGAGGAAATTGCCGCGCGAAGTAACTTGGTCAGTATGGACGTACCTCGCCAGAGACAAAAATACTGGCGAGTCACGTCCAGACTGACTGCGCGCAGGTATTTTCTCGTGAGTGCTGATTTAGTGTGGGGTCCACACTGAATCTGTTTGAGGCTGTATGTTGTCAGGCGGAGTTAAACAAAAAAAAAGTTCAGTGAAGCCAGAAATCTCGCTTGAATATTAAACTGCTTATTTATACTACTTACAAACTCAATGTCTCAAACGACATAGATTTGTGAGAATGCGGAAAGTTATTAACGTAACGTAACATTTATTTTCATCACACTTGCTGTCTAAGCGCGCCATTGCTTGCGCGCGTAGCGGGAGTAATAGAAAAGTGATATTCCCTAGGGAGTAATAGAAATGTTAGTACGTCGTTTTTATAATATTATGTCTTAAAACTTATTTTTTTGTCGGCAAGTGTGATGAAAAATATTGTATGCATCACGGTAGGTAAGCGGAATACTAACTCGAGTCATAAAAGCCCTCCGCCTAACGGCGTCGGGCTTCTAACACTCTCATTAGTAATTCCGTACTTACCTCCCTTGATGCACAATGTACTATTGTTATTAGGCTGAGATAAACTCCCGCACGGGCTCGAAGCTCGGCATCTCTCCCCTAATGCTGGCGGCCATGAACGGGCACACGGCGGCCGTGCGACTGCTACTCGACTGCGGCTCCGACATCAACGCGCAGATAGAGACCAACCGCAACACCGCGCTTACGCTCGCATGCTTCCAAGGTAACTTTGCTAGACCAGGCCCCTATACCACAAAACTTTACAATTCTACGAAATTGTCAACTTTTTGTATCGGAATTTATACAATTTTGTAGAATTGTACGCTTGTAAAGTTTTGTGGTATAGGCCACTGGGGGTTTCCACAACGCCGTTACAATTACATACTTTGCGCACCGAAAGCGGTATGGATCAGTGTTATCGCAGTGTTCGAAGCGGACACATGCATGTGCTTTTTGAACGTTACAAGCATCGACAAAATTATTCCTAAATAATGCACTAATTAAAATATTATTTTAATTCTTATAAATTATACTTTTTTAACCGCCGTGAATTTTTCATCAAACGTGCTCGTGACGTCACCAATTTAAAATTACACCACCATTACTCAAAGATTACATTTGAATGGGTATCATTTTTACATTGTAAAAACCAAATCAGTTTTTGTCTTATTTATCACTTGCGAGGTGAGCTAGATATGGACTGCCTCACACATCAGACTGCGGCGGTTAAAATTAACCTTTTCAATTATTTGTAATTAACCAGTCAAGAAAAATTTACAAGAAAATTCGTACGCTAGAGCGTGATTGACTCAGAATTAGTTATAGTTCGTGAATTATTAATTGGTAACTTTCTACCTACATTATAGTAAAAATAAACATTCAATTTATATTTCTCAAACTATACTTAATCCATTATTCCCACAGGGCGGCACGAAGTCGTCAGCCTGCTCCTCGACCGCAAGGCGAACGTGGAGCACCGCGCGAAAACCGGCCTCACCCCGCTCATGGAGGCGGCCAGCGGCGGCTACGTGGAAGTGGGGCGGGTGCTGCTCGACAAGGGCGCCGACGTCAACGCGCCGCCCGTGCCGTCCTCGCGCGACACCGCGCTCACCATCGCCGCCGACAAGGGGCACACCAAGTTCGTCGAGTTGCTGCTGCAGAGGTTATTTCATTTTGTAATAGGCTGTCAGAGGACAATGACTCGCCCTACGCTCCGCGATCCACTCACGCTGTCACTCTATCCGCTATAAACTCCCGCATGGGTTCGAAGCTCGGCATCTCTCCCCTAATGCTGGCGGCCATGAACGGGCACACGGCGGCCTCACCCCGCTCATGGAGGCGGCCAGCGGCGGCTACGTGGAGGTCGGCCGGGTGCTGCTCGACAAGGGCGCCGACGTCAACGCGCCGCCCGTGCCGTCCTCGCGCGACACCGCGCTCACCATCGCTGCCGACAAGGGGCACACCAAGTTCGTCGAGTTGCTGCTGCAGAGGTTATTTCATTTTGTAATAGGCTGTACTCGGTGAAAATAGCTTCAAACAAAAAAAAAGGTGAAAACCGGATTCTTCCAGGTCTGGACTAGCTTGGTCTCATTCAAATCAGAATCTCGATGATTCATTCTTTATATAAATGAAATAAAATGAAAAATGTTTATTTGATGCTAAAAATAGAAACAAAAAGAAAACTTAATCTATGCTAAATCTTAACCTAAGTACAAAGCATCAAAATGGATGCCACTCAGCATATGCCGATAACTAAAGGGTTTTAGTTATGGCGCTGGTTTTCAGGGCAACCAGAAATATTGCACTAGATATATAACACTAATCTGTTATACTAAAAAAAGAGTCCCTAAAAATATCTTCTGTCATGTCATGTTTTCTGTATCATTTTACTACGAGCATCGCGTAACGAAATCTCAAGTTTTGGGTGGAAATTCTAGGCCCCTATTTTTTATTATCAGTATTGAATCAGCTCGTGATTCTCATTAAAGCCCAAGCAAATCCAGATCTGAAAAAATCAGGGTGTCTTGATTATCTGAAACACATTGAGTCGCTAAACTTAGAATATACTGCATCTGAATAAAAGAACAATAATTATCATTCGAATGGAAGTTAGACATATTAGTTCTGCCATCTAGCGCATGTGATTTTTCTTAGTAAGCCACTTACTAAATCTAATTATGTATTCCCAGGCGAGCGGCAGTAGAAGTGAAAAATAAGAAAGGCAACTCCCCTCTATGGCTGGCCGCGAACGGCGGTCACCTCGCCGTCGTCGAGATGCTATACGCGGCCGGCGCCGACATCGACTCACAGGACAATAGAAAGGTATGGTCGACTCCTGCGATCTTATATAACATGGACGTGTGGCTCAAAAATGCCCCCAAAAACAATTGTTCAATTGTGTCAAGGGCAGGACATAGCGCCTTTTCTTAACACCGCGTATATTTCGGCGATTATCTTTGAGAAATGTTTATACCAATCACAATTATATTTAAATGGCGGTTTAAGTTTTTATAGGTTGATGTTGAAATTAATTACAGTGACGCATTGAAGAGGGGGCGACACTTGTCAACAAAATTCAGGACCGTTTTTGAAAGTCAATTTAGTATGGCGTGCGGCTTCCATGTTTTATTTGTTCGTAAGTCGGCTCCCAAAAACGGTTTACCAACATGCGTTTTGAAATGTGTACACCTTTAAAGAGGAAATGGTTGAAATAATCTCGTGGTCTTGCAGGTATCGTGCCTGATGGCCGCCTTCCGAAAGGGTCACACTAAAGTGGTCAAATGGATGGTCGGTGTAGTCACGCAATTCCCTTCAGACCAGGAAATGACAAGGTAAGTTGTTTAATTAGAAAAGTTTTACCGTGTAGAAATAATAAAACACGCTTGAATTCATAATTAATTGTCCTTATCATGCATAAAGGGCTCAGGACTCTCTGAAGCAATTAAGCTTCTTCATTACCACAAAACTGACAAAGGAATGCGCACAGTCATTTGATAATTGCTAGTGATATTTACTTTTTGACAGCCATACACGACAAAGTAAAGTTGTGCCATGGGCGCCATGCTATTATACTAAGGATTTACGTGGAATTTCATTAAGTTCAATTTCGCTTAATTAGAAGCGTTCTTGTGACGTCAGTGACATAAGATTTTTCTTTTAGGCTTGGCTTTCGAAAGGTTAAAGTTAAAACTTAATAGCGTAAGAATTGACGTTTTAACTCGAACCTATATGTCTCCGTAACATCTACAGGTACATCTGTACAATATCGGACAAGGAGCTGCTAGAGAAATGCCAAGAGTGCGTACGGGCGATCCGCGCAGCCAAGGAGACCCAAGCGGCGCGCGCCAATCAAAACGCGACCATCCTGCTGGAGGAGCTCGACGCCGAGCGCTGCCGCGAGGAGTCGCGCCGCCAGGCCGCCGCGCGCCGTCGCGAGCGCAAGAAGAAGAAGAAGATGGAGAAGAAGGTCACCATCATGGTCAGTTGTTGCACCAGTTACCCCTTAGACCGCTGTCAGGTATATTGTGAACGACCTTTAGCGGCGCGCGCCAACCAGAACGCGACCATCCTGCTGGAGGAGCTCGACGCCGAGCGCTGCCGCGAGGAGTCGCGCCGCCAGGCCGCCGCGCGCCGCCGCGAGCGCAAGAAGAAGAAGAAGATGGAGAAGAAGGTCACCATCATGGTCAGTTCTGCACCAGTTACCCCTTAGACCGCTGTCAGGTATATTGTGAACGACCTTTAGCGGCGCGCGCCAACCAGAACGCGACCATCCTGCTGGAGGAGCTCGACGCCGAGCGCTGTCGCGAGGAGTCGCGCCGCCAGGCCGCCGCGCGCCGTCGCGAGCGCAAGAAGAAGAAGAAGATGGAGAAGAAGGTCACCATCATGGTCAGTTCCGCACCAGTTACCCCTTAGACCGCTGTCAGGTATATTGTGAACGCCTTTAGCGGCGCGCGCCAACCAGAACGCGACCATCCTGCTGGAGGAGCTCGACGCCGAGCGCTGCCGCGAGGAGTCGCGCCGCCAGGCTGCCGCGCGCCGCCGCGAGCGCAAGAAGAAGAAGAAGATGGAGAAGAAGGTCACCATCATGGTCAGTTCCGCACCAGTTACCCCTTAGACCGCTGTCAGGTATATTGTGAACGACCTTTAGCGGCGCGCGCCAACCAGAACGCGGCCATCCTGCTGGAGGAGCTCGACGCCGAGCGCTGCCGCGAGGAGTCGCGCCGCCGCGAGCGCAAGAAGAAGAAGAAGATGGAGAAGAAGGTCACCATCATGGTCAGTTGTTGCACCAGTTACCCCTTAGACCGCTGTCAGGTATATTGTGAACGACCTTTAGCGGCGCGCGCCAACCAGAACGCGACCATCCTGCTGGAGGAGCTCGACGCCGAGCGCTGCCGCGAGGAGTCGCGCCGCCAGGCCGCCGCGCGCCGTCGCGAGCGCAAGAAGAAGAAGAAGATGGAGAAGAAGGTCACCATCATGGTCAGTTGTTGCACCAGTTACCCCTTAGACCGCTGTCAGG
Organism: Thaumatotibia leucotreta; assembly: GCA_025490895.1. Taxonomy (NCBI): domain Eukaryota; kingdom Metazoa; phylum Arthropoda; class Insecta; order Lepidoptera; family Tortricidae; genus Thaumatotibia; species Thaumatotibia leucotreta. Next base: position 7,068 of record JALPQI010000653.1, on the reverse strand, counting down.
TATATTGTGAACGACCTTTAGCGGCGCGCGCCAATCAAAACGCGACCATCCTGCTGGAGGAGCTCGACGCCGAGCGCTGCCGCGAGGAGTCGCGCCGCCAGGCCGCCGCGCGCCGTCGCGAGCGCAAGAAGAAGAAGAAGATGGAGAAGAAGGTCACCATCATGGTCAGTTGTTGCACCAGTTACCCCTTAGACCGCTGTCAGGTATATTGTGAACGACCTTTAGCGGCGCGCGCCAATCAAAACGCGACCATCCTGCTGGAGGAGCTCGACGCCGAGCGCTGCCGCGAGGAGTCGCGCCGCCAGGCCGCCGCGCGCCGTCGCGAGCGCAAGAAGAAGAAGAAGATGGAGAAGAAGGTCACCATCATGGTCAGTTGTTGCACCAGTTACCCCTTAGACCGCTGTCAGGTATATTGTGAACGACCTTTAGCGGCGCGCGCCAACCAGAACGCGACCATCCTGCTGGAGGAGCTCGACGCCGAGCGCTGCCGCGAGGAGTCGCGCCGCCAGGCCGCCGCGCGCCGCCGCGAGCGCAAGAAGAAGAAGAAGATGGAGAAGAAGGTCACCATCATGGTCAGTTGTTGCACCAGGGTGCTTAGCCAAGTTGCCAATCGCTAGCGCTTAGTCCTCAATCGTAAACGAAAGGCAGCTAACTGTCTTTGTCGCACTAATATGAAAGAGTGACAGAGAGGGAAAAATACGATACGCTACCAAGCGCTAGCGATTGGCAACTTGGCTAAGCATCCAGTTACCCCTTAGACCGCTGTCAGATATAGTATTATGAAATCGGAACTTTGGAGCTATAAAATTGTTGTGCATAAAAACTTAGCTTGCAAAAAAGAATCCTGGCATTAATTTCTGCCTTTGTAACATAGGATCGGCTCTAGTAATAGATAAAATAATACAAATTAAACAACTAAATGAATATGGAATGGAAGTGAAAACGTGGTCTCTCACATCAGTTTTGTTATGCAGATCAGATGTACTATTTCTTAATAACGCACTTCGATTTTCACAGTAGTAGCAAGTGATACAATGAATATTTTGATGTAAGATATTTATGAGAGTAATGTATACTGTTTTTGTGGGTTAATCCACTTTTTCATGTTCTGTGATGGGACAGCTCAGTGAGTTACTTACAAAAAGGCGAACTTCTAATATGTTTAAAGGGAGGGCCCCACCAAAATACATTTTTGGTATACTTAGACTTACAAAATTATGAATTTAAAAGGTGACTAAGAGGACGTAGCCATGGTAACGAAGGGCCTTGAAAAAGTTATTTGATCCGTGTAATGTACTGGCTTAACATGTTTGCCTACTATTCTACTAAGTGCTAATATTATGCATATCGAAATGATCTCATCAAACTCCTATGCTATTGATACGCATGTGTGACTGAATAGATTGTATCTACTCTTATACCGGCGATACAATAGTTGTTCAAAACGTTAGTATTTCTATGCCACTAGCATAGGAGCAAGAACTTTAATGCCAACTGCCATTCACAGGAGGAGCGACGTAAGCTCCAAGCGGAGAACGACAAGAACTCGTTGTACTCTGAGAAGGCACTGGGCGAGTGCTCCGAGGGCGGCGAGCCCGACGACGAGCCGCAGGCCAAGGAAGAGGGCGACTCCGGCATCGACGCCAACTCGCAGGTACGAGAATACATTACGTCAACCTGGGGAATATTGCATTAAGGTTCATTGTCAGATTTAGATTATCGAGCCCCAGTAGGAGTCTATCATGTCCAACAGTATAGTCTAGTAATAAAATGGAGCTTTGAACCTATAGTATTGTTGTCAGGGCTCATGCTCCTCCTCGGACGTGAAGGCGCCGCCGGCCCCGAGCGCCAAGAGCAAGAAGAAGAGGAAAGACGAGAAAGTGCCCCCGCCCGCCCCGCCCGCCAAGCAGCCTGACAAGGTAACTCACTGAACTCAAATCTGATTCACTTGTTTCGCATCTACATCGGGGTGTCCCTGACGGTCAAACCTCCACACAAATTTACGTCCTTATAAACGTGTGCTAACTTAGCAAGTCGCTAAGTATTGTTTGTCCCTTTCGGTCTTATCAATATGTCCGCAGGAGTAAAAGGGACAAACAATACTTAGCGGCTTGTTAAGAAGTGTTAAGCAGGTTAGAGGCCAAAGCGGCACAGGTTCCTACATCTCAGAGAGCGGAAATTAGGTACCCAGGACACAATTATCCTACCTTTTGACCGCTATAATTTTTCCATCTTGCGTGCCCGTATCGCCAAAATACAAAATAACCCCACACAGATCAGAGTTTACATTTGAATGGGACTAATTTTTACATTATAGTTACTATATCAGACCTTTCTTATTTATCAGACTCCGGCGAGGTGAGCTGGATATTGATTGTCTGACATATCAGACTACGGCGGTCAAAAGATTCATTACTAAAATAAAATCCTATGTTAAATTTCATCTTACTGCGACGACGGGAACCCGTGCCGACTTGGCTCCAAAGATTGTGTGGAGATTCACTTTTTGGGAAACCTTTATCTAATATTGAATAATCCTTCCATTAGTTCTCAATTCACAAAAAAAATATCACAGATAATAAAACCATTCTACAGAGTCAAGCCCTGCCATTTTAAAAATTAACCGATTAACTTAACGTGCCTACAATGTAATGTTTTCTCTCAGACAAAACCCAAGCAAATAGAGAGTAAACCAGAAAAAGAGAGCACTCCGAAACCAGACAAGAAACAGGAGAAGGAAAACGTAGCTCCGAGCCCGCCCGCCACGCCGGTCAAACCGGCGCTCCTACCCGAGCGGCGGCCCCCTGAGAAAAAGGACAAGTGAGTGCATGCTTCGAGCTTCAAGACGGAATCATAGCGTTTATTGCTCTAATCAGTTTACTATGCCACGTTGAAACGACTTAGATTTAAAGAGTCTTTTCAAAAGGGCTTATTTTCACTTTGTCAATAGAGATTATTTCTCTTATAAAAAATAACCCTTATTGACAGAGTTTCAATAAGCCCTTTTGATTTGTCATTGTGTGGTCAATTAGATCAGTTCAATTTATACGTCGAATGAACACGTATCCTTCCCTGGTCGTGTTAGTTGGGCAACATGTCAAATCTAATTTATGCCTCGTCGTACCAGCGTGACATTTACTTTAGATTGTCAATCCAATGAATGGAAAATCACAATTAAATTTTATTTTCGAGAGTCTGACTATTATAGGTGTATTTTTGACCTGTCGTTGTTCAAGCAGGTTTGACAATAACCAGCATAACTTAAAGCCGTACAGTCAACAGCAGATTACATGGATATAAACTTTTAAAATGCAATAATCTAGTGACTACAAAAGTTTTTAACCTGATTTCTTGGACCCCTTCATGTGTCTGCTTCTGACTGTACATCAGTTCAAATACTAAGCAAGAGAGAGAGAGATACTTAAGCTAACCAGAGTGTTGAGTTGTAATCGGCAATGGCATATGGCTTCGGTAGATTGAACTCGCCTGTAATTTGCTGATATAAAACTGGCTGAGGTTTCCCTTTAGCAAAACATGAAGTGGTTTGGTTGAGGTGTTTGTTGACAGTAATATTGCATGCTTTGTAGTGGTTGCGAGTCAGCGATAAATACTTATTATATAAATGCTTGAAGGATTGACAATACACTACTGATGCTTTCTGATTTAAAGACATTCAAAAATTAAAATTCCCCCAAATATGTGACTCCATGGTGCTAAAGTTGCCAACTGTAGAGAATTTCATCCTGTTTATAAGACTGATACAACCGACTAGCGAAACCAGGATCTCAATGTATTGCAGCGTGTTAAGTAGATATACCACCACCATATTAAGTAGGCTTAAATGTTATTCTTCCAGAAAACCCGAAGAGGATATCCCTAAGAGCATAACAGTACAGAACGTAAACAAATACGGAAGTAGCTCTAGAAAGAGTCAAGTGTTTGAATCCTCGCGGCTCACGGCCGAGAAAGAGGACAATGACACGACTGACAAAAACAAAAAGACGCACGCCACGCACCCGTAAGTTGAACACGCGCGGCGCAAGTGTCACACTACGCTCGACAGACGTATCTGTAAACCTGAAGAAGGCAATACTTGTATTCATTGATAAAAACAGCTTCTAAGCTTCTATTGGTCCTTTTGGAATGTAGTACCTGATTAGTAACATTTTCATTTAACTACAGAGAGCTAATTACAATTTAAGTATACGTATGAACGTCCTATCCATAAGTATTGCCTTATTTTAGCTAAAATAATTTGTAGACTCTGTTAAACTTGCGTACTTGTTATATATTTGTAAATTGTGAACAACGTCACTTACTAGTCAATAAGCATTTCTGCCCTGCTAAGCATGATAGCGATATCTAAAAATAAAATTTAATGAAAAACATGCTGCACCTTAAAATCTATAGCTGACGATTCCATTTCCAAACGCCTCTATTTTTGAGATATCGCTATTTCGCTTATCAGGGCAGATTTACTTGACAGAGTCTACAAATAACTCCGATTACATAAAAAAATCACATCAAAAAGCTTCGGTGTCCGTACGAAAGCCCCAAGGATGTAGACCGTATCGCGCCCTTGCACGTCAAACATCAGTGGCACTTCTCCATGTTCATTGTTCTAATCGGTGTCGTCGTCCTTTTCGTCAAAGTATTCACTTACTCAAAGGTCTTAGAATCATCAGTATCTGCATGATATAGCTTATTTTGTGAATCCACAGTTTGATGCATGTATTGTGATTGTTATGAGTAGCTTAAATACGATTGGTACCATAGATTGATCAGTTGAAGCAAATAATCATCCTGGAAACCGTGTGTATTAGAAGTGATTCACTGTGATCATTGTTAGAAAAAGTTCTGGTTGATTGCGTAATTCTTGCATGTTTTAGTTGCATAATATTAATTCATAAATTTCATAATATTGCACCCGTAACCTGTCAATGATACGTTTCCATCTACATTCAATTCTCATAATCGTCTTTAGAATGTGCAAAATGACAACAGTAATTTATATAAAAACTGCAGTTTGTGCTCACGTGATAGGTCCGAAAAGCTAAGCATAATTGTCATTTAAATTTTGTTTCAACGTGTAATTTATTACATGAAAATATTGTCGTACGCTCAGCGAAGCACCTTCGGAGGTCGAATTGTTGTCTACTCTTTATGTTATGTCTAATAGACGTGTCTATTTTATGAAAAATGTGTATCAATGTTAGAATTCATCACCTTGTTTTTCCATTTATTTCAAGTTGCGTTTCTGCCATTACTTGAAACACACAATTTCTTACTTTTTTACAGAATAACTGAACGTAACTGATTAACTTGGTGTTGTAGATGGGAGCTGGAAGCCAAGAGCACGTCGCCCAAAGGCGGCTGCGTCGGCGGCCGGCGAGAGGAAGGCTGGAAAGAGGTCGTGCGCAAGTCTAGCGTGCAGACGCTCTCTACCGTTGAGCCTGGGTTAGTTGACAATGTCAGGTTAACGATTTATCAGTCAGGCATATTTTTACTTAGACAATATCAGAAGGATGTCTGTGTATGACACTTAAAATATCACTCAGAATATTAAACTACTTTGGCGGAGCATTCGCGGCCACATCCCGACGCATACGTACAACGGTGTGCTTTGTGTGCGAGTGCGCCTTAGACTCCTTACATTAGGGTCCTCTTCACAGATTATGGCAACTGGCTAACCAAATTTGGAAGTAACAGTAGGGACAAAAAGCGATATGCAATTCTCTTTTGAGTTAATAACATTAGCGTAAGATAGCGGTATGATTCGCTCTCTCTATGCCTAGTGATTAACACCTTTGCCAAACTATAAATCTCGTAGAGTACCTTATCAATATTTTCAATGTCTCAGTCTCATGAGAATAATATATCTATAGTCTGGCCTGGTTTCTCTGTCATTTTAATGACGCCTTTCTTGGATTGACAGACACAAATACCCGAAATTTACGAACCGGTGTTCGCAACCAGCAGTTTCCGTCCAATGTGATCATGTTACGATGGCGTTCCAGTTCCGATATATCTGATGGCGACTGTACTGTGCTAAATTATAACTCATACATTTACGGCGTACAATTTTTATTGTAATTTCCATTTACAGCTTTTCAACAATTGATTATACGGATCGTTTCCGCAGATGCAAGAAGGTGTCAGTGGGCGCGCACGCCATCTCGCGCGTGATCGGTCGCGCGGGCAGCAACATCAACGCCATCCGCGCCGCCACGGGCGCGCACATCGAGGTCGACAAGCAGGGCAAGGGCCAGGGCGAGCGCATCATCACCATCAAGTATGTCCAGTATTATACGGATTGTTTCCACAGATGCAAGAAGGTGTCAGTGGGCGCGCACGCCATCTCGCGCGTGATCGGGCGCGCGGGCAGCAACATCAACGCCATCCGCGCCGCCACCGGCGCGCACATCGAGGTCGACAAGCAGGGCAAGGGCCAGGGCGAGCGCATCATTACCATCAAGTATGTCCAGTATTATACGGATTGTTTCCGTAGATGCAAGAAGGTGTCAGTGGGCGCGCACGCCATCTCGCGCGTGATCGGGCGCGCGGGCAGCAACATCAACGCCATCCGCGCCGCCACGGGCGCGCACATCGAGGTCGACAAGCAGGGCAAGGGCCAGGGCGAGCGCATCATTACCATCAAGTATGTCCAGTATTATACGGATTGTTTCCGTAGATGCAAGAAGGTGTCAGTGGGCGCGCACGCCATCTCGCGCGTGATCGGGCGCGCGGGCAGCAACATCAACGCCATCCGCGCCGCCACGGGCGCGCACATCGAGGTCGACAAGCAGGGCAAGGGCCAGGGCGAGCGCATCATTACCATCAAGTATGTCCAGTATTATACGGATTGTTTCCGTAGATGCAAGAAGGTGTCAGTGGGCGCGCACGCCATCTCGCGCGTGATCGGGCGCGCGGGCAGCAACATCAACGCCATCCGCGCCGCCACGGGCGCGCACATCGAGGTCGACAAGCAGGGCAAGGGCCAGGGCGAGCGCATCATTACCATCAAGTATGTCCAGTATTATACGGATTGTTTCCGTAGATGCAAGAAGG